>ONZH01016777.1:0-74836 GCA_900303285.1 Rhinella marina | reverse complement strand
CACCGAAACCTCCTTGCCCCCCACCTACAGGCCCTCTCCAAACAATTTACCCCTGGTAGGGGGACATATTAGATATTGTACTGATTCTGAATTGCCTCCTGCGATAGACAGGAATGGAACCCAGATCAACTGCTTGGGAAGTAGCTATGCTCACCACTATACCACCAGCAGGCACAGCAATTGATAAGAACAGATACTAAACTTGATTTCAGCTGCAGTGCCAGCATGAGCAGTGGTGTCACCTGCAGGCGGTGATGGACCTTCGTTGCACCTAGTTGGGTGCTTCCCTAACATGTGATGGGCATGTGCCTCGCCTTTCTTGTTCTGGGTGAGCACAATTGCCATGAGGGTAACCACCAGGCTGTTGCCTGAGGATTTGGGGTAATGGTGGGATTAAGCAGCCTCAGAGGCATCCATTCATGCTGCCCCTGCTGTTTCCTGTCCATTTCCGTGGTGTTTCCATCATTTTCTGAGGTTTCCAGGTTTTCAGGCAAACTTCCCTGTGAAGAGCTTTGGTCCCCCGCAAAAATGCTCGAGTCTTCCATTGACTTCAATGGGGTTCGTTACTCGAAACGAGCACCCGAGTATCGGGAAAATTCGTCTCGAATAACGAGCACCCGAGCATTTTAGTACTCGCTCATCTCCAGTTTTTTCCCATCCACTCAGGCCTTGAATTATAGATTAGTGCATCATTTTTCTAGTGTTACTTCAATGCCCTTTTCTAATAAGGTGTTCAACTAACCCATGAGTGTGATTTTAGGTGCCCGTGTATTTTTGGCTGTGGATATATTCTCAAACTGGTCTTGTATTCTATGTTTTGTACTTTAAACAGGTTGCAAAGGATTAGAAAAATATGTCTAGTTTCTTCCAAAAACAGTACCACATCTGTCCATGGGTTGTGTCTAGCATTGCAGATTAGTTTGAAGTGAACAGGGCTGCAATACCACACACATCACAAAATAAAGCTGTTTTAGAAGAAAGCATGTTTTTAATAATAATAATGTATCACCTCTTTAATGGTTAATACACCATTGTGACACTGGCCAACGTGGACGTACTTCACCTCTATTAGATTTGGTTTAGTGCTAAAACAGGAAGTGGAATCTAAAGGATTGAGTGTTCTTCAATCTTGACCCCAAAAAAGGAAATTATGGCACAGAGGAGGTAGGCAGGAATTGTGGTCAAAACTGTCAGAGTTTGGGTTGGACAAAGTAAAGTCTAAATAATAAGTTCAAGCCTTAAGGCATTTCAGTTATTGTGAGCCAAAACCAGTAGGAAAGCCTACACAGAGATAAGGTATGATGGAAAAACCTGCACTTGGTCTATTGCTTGCTTGCTTTTGACCCACACCTGGTTTTGGCTCACAATAACTGATGGAAATAACTGATCAAATAACTGAAGTGCCTTATGACTTTTGGCTCGGTTTATTTTCTTGAATTCATTATTTTGACCGTTGTCCACCCCAAACTCTGCCAGCCTTAACCCTTGCAGTAACCACGATTCTTGCCTACTCCCTGTGTGCCATCATTTCCTTTGGTGTGAACTTGGCCTAAGGAGCTGGAACAACCAAGCACTGAACCAGACAGGAGCAATATGGACCTTATTGTTCAAACCCAGAGTGTTGTGGGGAGGACTCTTATAAAGTTTGGGGCACTTGGGCATTGGATGGAGAGGGGGGTGATTAGCAGTGTCGGACTGGGGTACCTAGGGCCCACCAGTAAAAATTATTTTGGGGGCCCACTGTACGGATACATTCAAATATAATAAATAATCTAACAAGTTTTTTTATATGAACATGGGCTGGTTGAGGGGCTATACATTGAATATAAGTATGTAGTACAGTAAGTCTACTGTGTTATATGCCACTTGTGCAAGGGGTGGGAGACTAGGGGCCCACCTTGCTCAGGGGCCCACCGGGGGATTCACCTGTACACCTGTGGGCCAGTCCGAGCCTGGTGATTAGTGTACACTACTGCCAACCGCCCCAAATTTGTAGGAATTGTTCCTAATTTTAAGAACAGTCCTGGCAAATTCAGGCTGTCCCAGGGCTGACAGTGCCTGCCATCTGGTGTATACAATGTGACACAAGGAACAAATCAGCGGCATGCAGGAGGAGAGTGGTAGCAAGGAGGAGAATGCCAAACATCCAGAGTGGTTAGCTGGTATGACGTTACCCAAATGAAAACATGAATTCCACATCATTTCGTCATTGAGTGAATTTCCTTTTACATGGCCATCTTTGCCATATGCAACACAATGGAGACTCACGTGTGGTTATATGGATTAGCATTAAAGACAGCAAATATGGCATCATTATTGGAAATGTGTTTGGCGATGCGAGGCTTAGGAGTTTTCACTGCTCATCTCTATACGGTGATTGTACAGTATGTATTTTGTTGTCTCCTGTATAAACACTGTCTTGTTTAATTCTCATTTTCTTCCTCTTTTCTTTGTGCATCATGATAATTTTTATTACTCATGGCCATTACATTGTAGTGTAAGTGCTATTTAAATTGCAATCTCGGCGGCAGCATCTGATGTGTACCCAATTATCCTGAAACCTATTCCGAACTGTCGGAAACAAGCACTTTCTTGTAGAAGGAAGAAACTCTTCAGATGTGCATGCTCGTGTCTAATAAGGCGCAAGGGAGAACTTTGTCTGGGTCCCTGCTCTGCATACGGTAATAATATGAGTCTGTAGAATCTCAAGATGTTCTGCATCCTTTTTTTAATTTTAGCAGAAAAGGATAAAATAAATGAAAAAATACACTGAAACAAAAAATAAAATAAAAAAAGAAATAATGCATAAAAAAAATACAATAAACTAAATAAACTTCCAGAACAGCTAATATCCATAAGAGAAAATTATCTGGAACACCAAGGGGTTCCATCTGCATAAAGAACATCTGCAGCTAGAGATGAGCGAGCACTAAAATGCTCGGGTGCTCGTTATTCGAGTCGAACTTTTCCCGATGCTTGAGTGCTCGTTTCGAATAACGAACCCCATTGAAGTCAATGGGAGACTCGAGCATTTTTGCGGGGGACCAAGGCTCTGCCTAGGGAAGGCTGGGTGAAAACCTGGAAACCTCAGAAAATGATGGAAACACCACGGAAATGGACAGGAAACAGCAGGGGCAGCATGCATGGATGCCTCTGAGGCTGCTTAATCCCACCATTACCCCAAATCCTCAGGCAACAGCCTGGTGGTTACCCTCATGGCAATTGTGCTCACCCAGACCAAGAAAGGCGAGGCAAATACCCATCACATGTTAGGGAAGCACCCAACTAGGTGCAACGAAGATCCATCACCGCCTGCAGGTGACACCACTGCTCATGCTGGCACTGCAGCTAAAATCAAGTTTAGTATCTGTTCTCATCAGTTGCTGTGCCTGCTGGTGGTATAGTGGTGAGCATAGCTGCTTCCCAAGCAGTTGATCTGGGTTCAATTCCTGTCGATTGCAGGAGGCAATTCAGAATCAGTACAATATCTAATATGTCCCCCTACCCGGGAAAATTTTTTAGAGAGAGGGCCTGTAGGTGGGGGGGAAGGAGGTTTTGCTGGAAGAGCCAGAGGAGTGCCCCCTGGGCTAGTGTGTGTGGTGGTGATAACAGCCAGATGGATTTGGGAAAACTGTTGCTTTAACCCGTATGGTATCAATTCTTCTCAGTTTAATACCGTATACGTCCCCTATCTTGGGACCCTATATTTAATGGATTTTTCGAACACGGAAAAGGGAAAAAGAGCTTGCTCTGGCCAGGGGAGTGTCTTTCCCACTGCAGCTAAGGGGACGTGTCCATGCTCTGCCTATCACAGGTCATGAGGCAGATAAAAGAAGAACAAAAACAAACATGAGTACAACTTCGGATACGTCCCCTATCCGGCTAAATTGTTTGTAGAGTGGACCTGTAGGTGGGGGGGGCAGGCTGGGGCAAGGCGGTTTCGCTGGAAGAGCCAGAGGAGTGCCCCCTGGGCTAGCGTGTGTGGTGGTGACAACAGCCAGATGGATTTGGGAAAACTGTTGCTTTAATCCGTATGGTATCAATTCTTCTCAGTTTAATACCGTATACGTCCCCTATCCGGGTAAATTGTTTGTAGAGTGGGCCTGTAGGTGGGTGGCAGGCTGGGGCAAGGAGGTTTCGCTGGAAGAGCCAGAGGAGTGCCCCCTGGGCTAGCGTGTGTGGGGGTGACAACAGCCGGGTGTACTTAGAATGACGACGCAGGACCCCAACTTAAAAATTTAGCATCAACCGGTACAATTGTCAATTATGAGCTAGATCAAGTGTGGCATGACTTTTAAATGGATATTGCATGTGGTCACGTACTCCCTGGAACCCCATAGTCACCCCTTCCCTGATGTGCTAGCCCAGAACATTCTCTGCCCCAATTCGCAAGACCTTTTGCTGTTTCCGTCTGCTGACAGTGGGGATTTACCAGTGATGTCTGAGGAGGTGGTGGACAATGGCGAGACACAGGTGTCGGGGGGTGAAGTAGTTGTATGGGAAGCAAGTTACAGTGGGGACTCCTTGGGGGGGAATTTCTCAGGATGGGACATATTCAACTTGGGTGGATCAGGCACAGGAACAGATGAATTTTTTGGGGGGGTTTATTTAACTTTTATTTAGCAAAAATAACCACAGAGATATTTATTCGTTATCTTCTCTGCGCAGTCTGGCTTAGGGGTTCGTCACTTGGATGGCGAGCTGTGCCGCTCTTTCCACAATGGTCTGTAGGTTCTTAGATGGAGACTTTGTCGGCGATTTCAGTACAGAAGGACTTGTTGCTCATCAACAGAACCACGACCTCCTTGATATTGTTGACAAGGAATTTGCGGGTGGACCAGGAATTTGCGGAACCCTGTGGGCAGCATGTGTTTGGTCTTCTACTTGCTACCGTATCCAATGTTGGGCAATATAGATTCGCAAGTAATATTATTTTTCACACCTATCCCAAAAATAAAAATGTATGCAGTTTGCGCAAATACTACTGGAAACTGGAATTGGAGAGAGGGCCTGTAGGTGGACCTCCGGAAAAATTGTTTGTAGAGAGGGCCTGTAGGTGGACCTCCGGAAAAATTGTTTGGAGAGAGGGCCTGTAGGTGGAACTCCGGAAAAATTGTTTGGAGAGAGGGCCTGTAGGTGGAACTCCGGAAAAATTGTTTGGAGAGAGGGCCTGTAGGTGGACCTCCGGAAAAATTGTTTGGACAGAGGGCCTGTAGGTGGACCTCCGGAAAAATTGTTTGGACAGAGGGCCTGTAGGTGGAACTCCGGAAAAATTGTTTGGACAGAGGGCCTGTAGGTGGACCTCTGGAAAAATTGTTTGGAGAGAGGGCCTGTAGGTGGACTTCGGGAAAATTGTTTGGAGAGAGGGCCTGTAGGTGGATCTCCGGAAAAATTGTTTGGACAGAGGGCCTGTAGGTGGACCTCCGGAAAAATTGTTTGGACAGAGGGCCTGTAGGTGGACCTCTGGAAAAATTGTTTGGAGAGAGGGCCTGTAGGTGGACCTCTGGAAAAATTGCTTGATTAAAGGGCCTGAAGGGGGCCCTCCTGAAAAATTGTGCTAAAAGAGTGCCAGTTGGACCTCTAAAAAATGGCGTTTTTTGGGTCAGCGTTAGGCAAAGACGATATGTAGGAGGAGGAGGAGTAGGAGGAGGAGTAGAGAAGAGGAATCGGATACATAAGTTATTTAAATCTTTAGCTGCTTTCCCCCGGAGGAGATTTGAATTCCGGTGAAATCCAGGCTTTGTTCATTTTAATAAGCGTCAGCCTGTCAGCGCTGTCAGTTGACAGGCGTGTACGCTTATCGGTGATGACGCCACCAGCTGCACTGAATACCCGCTCTGACAGCACGCTAGCGGCAGGGCAGGCCAGCACCTCCAAGGCGTACAGAGCCAGTTCAGGCCACGTGTCCAGCTTTGAAATCCAGTAGTTGTATGGAGCAGAGTGATCGCTACGGACGTTGGTATGGTCAGCTAGGTACTCCCTCACCATCTTTCTGTACAGCTCCCCCCTACTCTGCCTAGACTGGGGACAGGTAACAGTGTCTTGCTGGGGTGACATAAAAGTGGCAAAGGCCTTGGAGAGTGTTCCCCTGCCAGTGCTGGTCAAGCTGCCTGCTCGCCTCCTCTCCCCCGCTACTTGGCTCACAGAACTATGCCCTTTGCCGCTAGCGGCGTCAGATGGGAAGAATTGTTTCAGCTTGTGCACTAGGGCCTGTTGATATCTATTCACTCTCCTACTCCTTTCCTCTGCAGGGATGAGAGTGGAAAGGTTCTGCTTGTACCGTGGGTCCAGGAGAGTGAACACCCAGTAATCGGTGTTTGAAAAGATTCTTCTAACGCGAGGGTCACGGGATAGGCAGCCTAACATGAAGTCTGCCATGTGTGCCAGAGTCCCAACACGTAAGAATTCCCTCTCCTCACTGGCCTGACTCTCCATTTCCTCCTCCTCCTCCTCCTCCAAGTCCTCCTCTTCAGCCCATACACGCTCAAGAGTTAATGACTGAGCACTGGTACCCTCTACTATCTCGCCGACATTCTCCTCCTCTTCCTCCTCATCCTCATCCCCCTCCTCCGATACGTGCTGAGAAACAGAACGGAAGGTGCTCTGGCTATCAAGCGACGTATCTTCCTCCACTGTCTCTTGTGACAAGCGCAAAGCATCCGACTTGATGCTGAGCAGTGAGTTTTTCAACAGGCAAAGCAGCGGGATGGTGAGGCTGATAATGGCGGCATCGCCGCTGACCATCAGTGTTGACTCCTCAAACTTGCTCAACACCTGGCAGATATCAGACATCCACGTCCACTCCTCATTGTAGACTTGAGGAATCTGAGAGACCTGACTACCAGTTCTGGTGGAAGATGACATCTGGCAGTCTACAATCGCTCTGCGCTGCTAGTAAACTCTGGATGACATGTTTAATGTGGAATTCCATCGCGTGGGCACGTCGCACAACAGTCGGTGAGCGGGCAGTTGTAGGCGGCGCTGCGCTGCCCTGAGAGTGGCAGCATCTGTGGTCGACTTGCGGAAATGCGCACAGATGCGGCGCACCTTGGTGAGCAAATCAGACAGATTGGGGTATGTCTTGAGGAACCGCTGAACTATGAGATTGAACACGTGGGCCAGGCATGGCACATGTGTCAGTCTGCCGAGTTGCAGAGCCGCCACCAGGTTACGCCCGTTGTCACACACAACCATGCCTGGCTTAAGGTTCAGCGGTGCCAGCCACACATCGGTCTGCGCCGTGATGCCCTGTAACAGCTCTTGGGCGGTGTGCCTTTTGTCACCTAAGCTCAGCAGTTTGAGCACCGCCTGCTGGCGCTTACCCACGGCACTGCTGCTGCGCCTAGAGCTACCGACTGAAGGCGCCGTGCCCACGGATGGTAATTCGGTGGAGGAGGAGGGGTCGGAGGAGGAGGAGGCATAGTACGTCTGAGAGACCGTGACCGAGGTAGGCCCCGCAATCCTCGGTGTGGGCAGTACATGAGCAGCCCCAGGGTCATTCTCGGTCCCAGCCTCCACCAAGTTAACCCAATGTGCCGTCAGTGAGATGTAGTGTCCCTGCCCGGCAGCACTTGTCCACGTGTCCATGGTTAGGTGGACCTTCTCAGAAACAGCGTTGGTCAGGGCACGGATGATGTTCTGTGACACGTGCTGGTGTAGGGATTGGACAGCACATCGGGAAAAATAGTGGCAGCTGGGGACGAAATACCGAGGGGCAGCCACCGCCATGAGATTTCGAAAGGCCTCGGTCTCTACCAGCCTATAGGGCAGCATCTCCAGGCTAAGCAATTTGGAGATGTGGACGTTGAGGGCTTGGGCATGTGGGTGGGTGGAACTGTATTTCCTCTTGCGCTCCAGCGTCTGCTGTAAAGACAGCTGAACGCTGCGCTGGGACACGTTGGTGGACGCTGTGGAGGATCGTGGAGGCGAAGGTGTGGTTTTCCGGCGGGAGGCGCTCGTGCCGGGGTCCTGGGCAGGGGGTTGACTAGCAGAGGCAGCGACTGACGCGGGGGGGTGACTAGCAGAGGCAGCGAGTGACACAGGGGAAGGAACAGTGGTGTGACCTGCAGGAGGTGGTGAACGGCCTTGGTTCCATTGAGTGGGGTGTTTAGCACTCATATGCCTGCTCATGCTGGTGGTGGTTAGGCTAGTAGTGGTGGCACCCCTGCTGATCCTGGTGTGGCACAGGTTGCACACCACAGTCCGTCGGTCATCCTCACTTTCTTTAAAGAACCTCCAGACTTGCGAACATCTAGGCCTCGCCACGGGAGCTTCACTACGTGGAACAGTTGCTGCTGATGCACCAGCTCTGGCCCTGCTTCTCCCTCTGGCCACACCACTGCCTCTTACAACCTGTTCTGGTGCAGCACTCGCCTCCGCCTCAGAAGCATTGTCTTCACTCGGCATATCAACCCAGCTTGGGTCAGTCACCTCGTCATCCTCCGATTCCTCAGTCTGCTCCCCCCTCGGAATTCCTCCCCTAACAACAACTTCACCACTGTCTGACAACCGTGTCTCCTCATCGTCCGACACCTCTTTACAAACTTCTTCCACTAAGTCAACATTGTCATCATCATCATCATCACCCACAGACTGCGACAGTTGGAAAACTTGGGCATCGGGAACGAGGTCAGCAGCAACCTGAGAAGTGGTTTGTGACTCTGGGAAGGGTCCAGAAAACAGTTCCTGAGAGTATGCCGGATCACATTCCAAATTTTCCTGGGAGGGGGCAGACTGGGGGGAAGGAGGTTGAGGTGGAGGAGCCAGAGGAGTGCTCCCTTGGGTAACGTGGGTGGACTGCGTGGAAGACTGACAAATTACTTGAAGCATTGTCCGCAATCCACGAGATCAGCTGTTCGCACTGTTGTGGTTTCAACAGTCCTCTACCACGTGTCCCTGTAAGTTGAGACATGAAGCTAGGGAGTGTAACTCTGCGGCGTTCCACAGCTCCCTCATCAGCAGGTACTGCCTCACCCTGCCCAGGACCACGCCCTCGTCCTTGACCCTTAGCCCTGGGGTTCAACATTGTTTGTATATAAGTGTATGATATAAAAAAAAATTTAAACGGGCCTGGTGTACTGAAACCCACAAACTTGTTCAGTCTGGTAGAATTAAGTGACGTACAGAAAGTGTCACCTGGACAGTATATACGGATGGGAGCGAATGTGCTGAACTGTGACGCACAGAAAGGTTACACGCAGCTGAGTAAAATGGATTTGTATCACTGAGCTAAAACAACTGAAATAATAATTTTTTTTTTTTATATTTTGTTTTTTTGGGAACGTGACGTGCAGGAAATATGGTAGAACTGACTGACACCCTGTTAACGGTGGCTATTTAGTCTGTGACCCAGACAAATGTCACACAGAGAATTTTCTGGATCAAGCGGTAGATGATATTGGTAGCAAATGACTTGGTTGTATTGTGTGACGTACAGAAAGTGTCACCTGGACAGTATATACGGATGGGAGCGTATGTGTTGAACTGTGACACACAGAAAGGTTACACGCAGCTGAGTAAAATGGATTTGTATCACTGAGCTAAAACAACTGAAATAATATTTTTTTTTTTTATATTTTGTTTTTTTGGGAACGTGACGTGCAGGAAATATGGTAGAACTGACTGACACCCTGTTAATGGTGGCTATTTAGTCTGTGACCCAGACAAATGTCACACAGAGAATTTTCTGGATCAAGCGGTAGATGATATTGGTAGCAAATGACTTGGTTGTATTGTGTGACGTACAGAAAGTGTCACCTGGGCAGTATATACGGATGGGAGCGAATGTGTTGAACTGTGACACACAGAAAGGTTACACGCAGCTGAGTAAAATGGATTTGTATCACTGAGCTAAAACAACTGAAATAATAATTTTTTTTTTTTATATTTTGTTTTTTTGGGAACGTGACGTGCAGGAAATATGGTAGAACTGACTGACACCCTGTTAACGGTGGCTATTTAGTCTGTGACCCAGACAAATGTCACACAGATAATTTTCTGGATCAAGCGGTAGATGATATTGGTAGCAAATGACTTGGTTGTATTGTGTGACGTACAGACAGTGTCACCTGGACAGTATATACCGTTTGGAGTGAGTATGCTGAACTGCGTCACACAGAAAGGTTACACGCAGCTGAGTATAATGGATTTGTATCACTGAGCTAAAACAACTGAAATAATAATTTTTTTTTTTATATTTTGTTTTTTTGGGAACGTGACGTGCATTAAATATGGTAGAACTGACTGACACCCTGTTAACGGTGGCTATTTAGTCTGTGACCCAGACAGATGTCACACAGAGAATTTTCTGGATCAAGCGGTAGATGATATTGGTAGCAAATGACTTGGTTGTATTGTGTGACGTACAGAAAGTGTCACCTGGACAGTATATACGGATGGGAGCGAATGTGTTGAACTGTGACACACAGAAAGGTTACACGCAGCTGAGTAAAATGGATTTGTATCACTGAGCTAAAACAACTGAAATAATAATTTTTTTTTTTTATATTTTGTTTTTTTGGGAACGTGACGTGCAGGAAATATGGTAGAACTGACTGACACCCTGTTAACGGTGGCTATTTAGTCTGTGACCCAGACAAATGTCACACAGATAATTTTCTGGATCAAGCGGTAGATGATATTGGTAGCAAATGACTTGGTTGTATTGTGTGACGTACAGAAAGTGTCACCTGGACAGTATATATGTATTGGAGTCATTGCTGAACTGTGACACACAGAATGGTTCCACAGTGCTGTGTGCAATGGATTTGTATCACTGAGATAGAACAAAAAAAAAAACAGGGTTATATATGGCGATAGCTGCACTACTAGTGCCAGCCAGCCAAGTGACAAAAAAAAAATAAATAAAATGTCTTCTAGCCCTTAGAAGGGCTGTTGGGTTCTTTGTGGGTGATCCCTGCCTAACTGAGAACTAAATTCAGGCCCTAACACTGTCCCTGAAAGGCAGCAGCTCTATCCCTAACGATATCCAGACGGCATCTGAGACGAGTACCGCGGCCAGTCGGTAGTATATTCCAGGGTCACCTGATCAGGCCAGCCAACCCCTGCTATCGACATGTAAGGGCCCCACGTGATGCTGGGTGGTACGCAGAGTCTCCTGGCTTGTGATTGGCTGTGTTTTTAGGCGCCAAAAAAGCACGATGCAGAAGTTGCCATTTCCTCGAGCATGGCGAGATACTCGTCCGAGCATCGAGCAGTTACGAGTACCCTAATGCTCGAACGAGCACCAAGCTCGGACGAGCATGTTCGCTCATCTCTATCTGCAGCTCTTCATATTTTCTGTCAAAAAGATATTTTATCCAATAACTAGATGTCCCACAGCCTTTGTATGGTGGAACTTCTAATTTTACTTTCACCTTCCATCAAAATTATAAAAATTATTAAAGGGAATCTGTGACCAGTTTTATGCTGCTGGGTTCTAACAGTTTCACCAAATGCCAATGAGTCTCCATATTCATGAGCTCACGGCTCTCCCCGCCCACTTGCCTCTGATTTACATTTTTTCCATATGAATTAGTAGCAGGTGGGCGGGGAGAGCCGTGAGCTCATGAATATGGGAGCCCGTTTGTACAAGATTGTAGAAAAACAAATGGGCCAATTAAACAAAGAGACCCTGCATTTTGTCACTAGTTTAGGACACTATAAAACTTGACAGATTCCCTTTAAATACGAGATGTGTAGAATAACCACTGGCCATAGTGTAGGTGTCCATAACATCATGGGAATGGAAATTAGTGTAAAACAGAGGTATCTAGTAGACTGTGTCCTGGATCAAAGGCCCCTAGATAATCTGTCACTCCTCTAAGGAAATGTTTCCTCCTCTGAGTCCAATAGGCTTCATGAAAATGGCACCCATGATAATATCATTTTTGTTTTACCCCTAAGGGTTCATGGGCTAAAGCATAACACAGAGTCCCTATGATTCTGATACAGAGCTCCAAATCCCCTACATAGACTTTGGGCCCCGACATATATCAAGAGTGGTGCATCCATATGTCAGTCTTGATCTGCTTGCACTGGCATGAGAGGTTCCTAATTTATTAAGAGGCAGAAGCCCTGCCGTGCTCCAGAAACTGGAGTGTACCCTAGCTACAGGCTGGCTTAAATTTCAGCTATAACTTCCGTCACTTTCTGGCGAAAGTTATAGTAAATTCCTCTAGGCCCACGCCCCCTTTACTCACCGCTTAAGAAAAGTGGCAAGAAGCCTAAAAAGTTGCAAATTATGATGCACATGTGGCGTACACCATAATGTGCAATTTTTTTATGTGCAATTAGCTTAATAAATGTTTCTCGTAGAGTTTCCTGATAACATTCTGCTTACCTGCAATCACCAATAGACTGTAAACTGCCTATACATTGAACTCAGTAATAACACAGTGTGTATTAAGGCTCCTGATGTCTGTAGCAATGGCTTTAGGCAGCAGAATTTTACTGTGGTACTATGTGGGGTTATTTAACATAGCTAGCTGACTACTGTACAAAAGTTGAACATTTTTGTGCAAGCAGCATTTTCAGCAAAAATGTCCAAGTCATCCCATTTTTTGCTGAGCTTGCCACTTTTAGGGAAATTGGATGGGGCTTAGCAGGGGGCATGACCTTTCCTGAGACAAGAGACCTACTATTATTTATGACACAGACTGCTAGAAGATGTGTCAAATTTGTTAAGGAGCCTGCACCACTTAATAAATTGGGTGCATATTACTCCAGCACATTTTCCTCAGTACGTCTCTGCATGAAATTCTGAGATCTGTATCAGGAAAGCTGTTCTGACTGATATAAATATACACGCTACCAAAAAATGAAAGAAGAACAACCCAGAAGTAGTACCACTGTTGTGGATTGTTGATTGGGAGTTGTTAAAGTCTTTATTATTCCTGCTAGACAAAGGAGTGCACCATTTATGCAATAAATGGACTTTAAAAAGGGCCTTATATTGGGACTTCAAGAAGCTGGATGGTCCAGATGTCACATCTAGAAAAGAGTTGTTAGAGAAGTTTCCATAGCACATTAATGGTGTCGACAGTGGTCAGAGGAGGGCAAAAAGGGCAAAAGGGAGTAGAGCAGACTGTGGTTCTGCTACAGGAACTATACCCCTCCACTGGTTATTCTAGTATCACTTTTTGATGATAAAGAGAAGTGAAATCGAGAGCAAAATGATAAAGAGACAGAAAGTTATTGCATTCTTGTGGCTGGAACAAAAAGAGAGAGTACAGTTCAGAGCTGTGAACAATGAAATACATTTGAGACCTGCCAGTCCACGTACTACCAGAACTGTGACTAATACTGTGAGGAAGTCTATTTGAACTTTTCCACCATTATTACCTGTAAAGAACTGTTTATTGTTACAGGAAAGTGACCTAATCATTGTGGACAGTCGACAGCATCTATTTTGCATCTATCTGCCTTGCATTGTACAGAGACATACAGGCCAATACCAGGTGTTAAGGTGTGGAGTGTCATTAGCTACCATGTTTGTTCCCATCTGGTATTGTGTAACCAGTCCTACTGATTTTTTGACTCAGTAAGGCTACTTTCACACTAGCCTTAGTACGGATCCGGCGGGTAAAGGGACCCGTCGGATCCGTATTGAATAATACAACCTTGTGGATCCGTAATTCCGGATCCGGTTGTATTATCTTTAGCATCTTTTAAACGGATCCGGAATAACCTCTATTGAAAGTCAATGGAGGACGGATCCGTTTACAAGTGTGTCCACACCAAACGGATCTGTCCCCATTGACTTGCATTGGGGGTCATTCTGGATCCGTTTAGGTGCGGATAACTAGTACGGAGAGCGAACCGCAGCATGTTGTGGTTTGCTCTCCGGTCTGAAGACGGAACGGAATGCTTTCAGGAGCATTCAGTTGTTTTCAGTTCAGTTTTGTCCCCATTGACAATGAATGGGGACAAAACTGAAGCATTTTATTCCAGTATTGAGCCCCTATTACGGAACTCAATACCGGAATTCCATAACGCTAGTGTGAAAGTAGCCTTAGGAGATATGGTGTCCCAGCAATATAACTCCCAACAATATAACTCCCATTCACACAATGCCCCCGCTATATAATGTGCTCTTCAGGGTATCCAGCAATTCCCCTAGCCAGCTCGATCAGCAGATCTCTTCTCCATTGACAATGTCTGGGACTGGACTGACAGATTTTTCATGCACAGCAGCCAACATCCATCTTGGCTGAACTACAGGTCCAACTGGAAAGAGCTTGAAATGACATAGCACTGGAGGATTTCCAGCATCTGTATAACTGCTACCATGAAAGAGCAGCAGCCTGTATAGCAGCAAGGGGAATTACCACCTACTATAAATGTGATCCTGCCTCAACATATACCCTGCTGCAAAACCCAAAATAAAGGGTGCACCACCTTGGATCTATTATTATTATTGACCAATCAGCACTAGCAGTTTATATTTTGTCAGTCTCAGACTCTGATGCTAGTGGATTAACCCCTTAGTTGCCCCTCTCTCACCCCATCAACTCCCTGTGATGCGATTGCGGAGTTCCGATGGCTGCTGTACAAAGCCCTTGGGGCCTGCTAGCTACAGAAGCCTATGAGACCCAGCTCCCCACAGCGTGTATTGTACTGTATTGGAAAAGGGATCAGACTCCTAAAAGTTGAAATGGGACAAAAATAAAAAGTAAAAAAATTGTTAAAAAAGAGTTTTACAAAAATGAAAAAATAAATGAAGAAAAAACCCTCAAGCCATTTACTAGTGTCAAGCAAATAAATAGACATATTAGATAGTGCACGTTCATAACAACCTGCTCTATAAAAATGAGGTAAAAGCTATAAAAAAAGGAGCAAAAACCTTGCCAGAACAGTCATTTTTTGTCACCTCACCACACAAAAATCAAAAACATCATCTTGCAAAAAAAGAGCCCTCACACAAGCTCATTGCCAGGAAAAAATAAAAAAAATATAGCTCTCAGAAAATGGTGACTCAAAAATATGAAAGTGGTAAAACAGATATATATAAATGGCATCCTTGTAATTGTACTAACAAAACCGCAGTAACACAACTAAAAAGCAGAAACTGAATTGCTGCCTTTTTATTATCCTGCTTCCCAAAAATTGAAATAAAAAGTGATCAAAATGTCATATGCACCCCAAAGTAGAAACAATGATAATGACAACTCAACCTGACACAGAAAAAAAAATGTAAGGTTGTCAGAAAACAGCTGTGCTTGCTCCCATAAACCAATCCATAAACGTCCATAAATAAAAATTCTCTGCAAAAGAAAAAAAATGTGTTTTTTTACTTTTAAAACCTGCTGTGTAATCAAACAGTAGTTTGCGTCCACATTTATGGCATTTCAGTACCCAGTAGGACCCGCGAGGTGTATCTCAGATGGCACAAGGTTGGCACAACATGTTGGGCACTGAAATGTTGTATATGTGGAACACTTTTAATTTTTATTTTGCC
The DNA here is from genome assembly GCA_900303285.1 of Rhinella marina. Taxonomy (NCBI): domain Eukaryota; kingdom Metazoa; phylum Chordata; class Amphibia; order Anura; family Bufonidae; genus Rhinella; species Rhinella marina. The sequence continues at coordinate 59,379 of ONZH01016777.1, read as the reverse complement.
CTGTTGCTTGCGCATTACTGCCTGCAACAGTCTGTGCAGAATTGTGGGCCCAAGTATGACCATCTCCAATCCCAAAATGAACATCAGGTTTACATCACTCCTACAAAAGTCAAGGAAAATGAAAAAAATAATAGTAATAATTAAAAAAAAAAATTAGCATTTCAAATACAGTGAATAAATGTAAAAAATAAAAAGTACAAGGGTTTAGTCTCCATTCTAAAATGAAATATTTCATTTAGTGTAAAATGCTAATTATTATATTCACAATTAGACTAACTGACTTAATTGACCTCCTCCTACATCAATACATTCCCATCCACTCGAATATAGCACATTAGGCTTGAACCTGCCTGACTTGACGCCTTTCTAAACTTATCAGAGACACACAAACAGACTGTGCAGGAGAGAGGTGTTTCACCTTGTGGGCTCATGAAGACGTTCTCTAAACAGATCTAAACTGATTTACGCAATTAAAAAAAGGGCAATTAAAAAAAGGGCTGTCAATAGTGGACTTTATTTTGCTTCAGATAGGAATAAATTGAGAAAGCTTCAATAGAAACGTGAAAGAGTTAAATAATTCTCTGTGATGGATCAAGAAGATTCAAGAAAAAAATGTAAAAATATTCCACGTTTTCGTTTTTCATTGCCTAATGAAAAGATATACAATTTTCTAATATGCTTGCTATATCAATTTCTTTCAGGACCCCTGCTGCCGTTCCTGACCAGTTACAGTACAGTTATTACAGCTCTTTCTTGTAGAGAACTGTGCTCCTGTGTCATTCTTTTGAATTCTGATACCGAGCACCAAATCCCTGGAACAGAGTTCGATTGATGATAGTTCGATGATAAAATTCTATTTCTACAGAGCCACCACTGGGGGAGCTGTTGAGCAGTGCTGGCTGCAAGACAAGAGAATTTTATCGTGTAAAGCCTATGACTATGCAAGGTTTCTCTGTATTAGAACATAGGAGTTCTGACCTTTATAACGATATTAGGAAATACAAAAATTAGGGTGGCAGCGTGGTAGAAACACTTTATTCACCCCACGCTTGGGATGAACACAGCGGGTCCACCACTCTTTCACCTTTTTTTGGATTGCTGCCTCTTTTTTGAATTATCTGTGACCTATAACCTATGAGTAAGGAGGGATTGCACCCAGACTCTGCTATACTGACAGTGCTGTCAGAAATAGAGATGAGCAAATCGATTCTAATCTAATCAAATTTGATCTGCAAATTTGGGTCAAATCCAAATTTTTGGTGATTTGATTCAGGTCAATTTCTCGAAATGAAAAATATATTTGCCAAGAATCTCAAATTCACTAAATGAGTGCAGCATTAGCATGAAAATATTTTATATTATTATGGCATTTTTGTACTTTATATGCTTCGCAGAGTGCTGTTGCATTGTATTTATTTTCTTTTCTTTGTGCATCTAGCCATAGCAACATGCACCTGCACACTGGGATGTGCTGACTGACCCCCCATTTTTATTCTTTGTAGTTTGTACTGGAAGTGTGGCTACTCCATTTAGTCATGCACTCCTGACCAGCCTGTCTGCCACATAGCCTGATTTTAATCAGTGTAAGTATAAAGCCGTAGTCTGCTCTTAGTATAGAGGTATAGAGTAGGCTCGGCAAGCATGTTGGTATCTGCATCCCTGGATTTAGTGGAGGCCTTTGAAACACCAGAAATGGCAAAAGGCAGAATGGACCCAGCATGCATGTGGAACAAACACCCCTGAATTATACAGAGGCCATTATGGCACATAACAGGTAGGAAATAGTGTTAGGTTCCCGTCATGCAGAGATTGCCTTGACATATGGCAGACGGGCTCAGATAATTTTGTACAAAATATATTTGCCAAGAATCTCAGATTTACTAAATGAGTGTAGCATTAGGATCACAATATTTTATATTATTATGGCATTTTTATACTTTATTTGGTTTGCAGAGTGCTGTTGCATTGTATTTCTTTTCTTTTCTTTGTGTATCTAGCCATAGCAACGTGCACCTGCGCACTGGGATGTGCTGACTGACCCCCCCTTCAATTTCTCAAAATGAATGGCATCAGCCATTTTTAAGATAAGCAGACAGAAAAGATGAAGGAGGATGACATGACCCCTGGCAATGTATGTGTATACACACTGGCAGACATTTGCCGCCAGAAAGTGAAATTTTTTTCAGACCATTATTTTACACATAGAAAATCGTACAGTGCCATTTGTTTTTCGTCATGAAGCTAATTTCTTTATAAGTAGTGGGTGCAATGACGGGAGCGGCGATTGTGCTGCCCCCCATCATTGTGTTCCTCAGATGCAACATTCACAGCTTATTGCGTCATCTGAAAGCAATATTAGGCCTCATGCACATGACCGTATGGTGTTTTGCAGTCAGCAAATTGCAGATCCGTAAATCACTGATGCTGCCCTTGTGAAAATTGCGGAACGGGCGCCCATAATAGAAATGCCTATTCTTGTCCACAAAATGGACAAGAATAGGACATGTTCTATTTTTTTTGTGGGGCCACGGAACAGAGCAATGGATGAAGACAGCACACGAACTACTGTTCGTATCTTTTGCGGCCCCATTGAAGTGAATGGGTCTGCATCCGAGCCGCAAAAAATGTGGCTCAGATGTGGACCAAAGCACGTTTGTGTGCATGAGACCTTACTTTGTAAAATATGAATAAAGCATACCCTAATCCATTTAATCGAAAATAGTTGGCCGTCGCCATCTTGATTGAAGATCCAGTGCAAAATCTTGCGCGGCCCGTGATGACGCACGGGAATTCGCACAGAATCATCAATCAAGATGCTGGCGGCTGGCTCTTTGCGCTCAAACGGATGAGGTAAGTATGAATTTTTTAAAAATCTTTTACGGCCATTCTGGGAAAATTGATTCATTACCACGAAGAATGAGAAAATTAGGCTTCACAGCTAATCAAATTTCGTGGAGTTCGATTCACTCAACACTAATCACAATCCACCCCTTAGGCATCAGACATAGCACAATGTATGAGTTTTGCCTTGCTCCAATCCAACATCTGTATTCACTTCAGATAAGACAAAGCCATATTTGTGTATCTTATTGGCAGGCAACCTAGTAATATTGATTACCATACAGAATAAATCACATTGTGGCCCCATCTTAGTCATATCAGTGATGATAAATGCAGTTCTTTTGTCTACACAATAACTTCATGGTGAATACTGGAAGCTCTACAGGTTTCCATATCCAATTCATCCAGTGATAAATCATCACAGTTTATTGCGTGCCATAAATTATTGATGTTCTGCGTTGTTAATGGGATCTCCGTGGCAGAGGAAAGAAGTTCTGGGTGAAAATATTTCAAAATAATATATGAGGAAGTGAAAAAACAAAACCTGTGGCAGGGCAGATGATTTATGTAAATCCATTTATATTAAATTCTGTTTTCCCTTTGAAAATTAATTGTGTTTTGATATCAGAATTAACATCTCCAAAATATATGACCAGATAAGCAAAGATTTCAGACTCGTATTTAGGATCCCGATGCCAAATAGAACTTTTCTTCTCTAATTTCAGGAAAATGACCTTAGTTGGGATTTGAAAACTGATAACGTCGGATGTTTTAATATCTGCTTATTCTACATAAACAAATCCATCCATGAAAAGCTGAAATTGCATTTTGTCTTAAAAGGATAATTCTGTTACAAAGACTCCTGTCCATGTGGCCAGTTAGAATATATAGACAATGTAAAGGGGAGCTCCCCGCTTGTATTACTCAGTTGCCCAGATCTAACATGACATAACAACACTTCACTTTACACATATGATAGATGGGAGCTAGAGTGGGAGCAATGCTCTGTCCTGATTCTGTTAGGGATGGGCATATGTTCATGGAGGAGGTGAAGGAGGTGGATAAGTGCCTGGTGTGGGAATCAGACCATCACAAATATGGAGGTGTCAGTAGGACCTGATTTAATTGCTGTGGTGCTACCTCAACGAGTAAAACATTGACCCAGTGGGCCATGAAAGACATGTAGTGTGGTGTCCACTGTGGCCTGCACGTTGTTGCTCAGTGAGAATTGCAAGAAGCAGCACACATTCTCTACCACATGACAGTACAAGGAAGGGATGGCATATTTTGACAAAGAGTGCTGGCAAGATATCTTCCAGTGAGACTGAGTATACACCAAGACCTCACTAAAGGCAGCAGTATCCAATAAGTGGTATGGCAGTCACTGCATCACCAGCAACTAGGTCAGGAAGGAGTTAAGCTTCCACACCAGCTATTGATGGGCATATAGAGTTGTTTCCTGGCCACACATTCCGTTATCAATGGCTGACAACAGAGCGGAGTAGGAGTAGTCTGAAGGGGAGAAGCAGTAACTGATTATGATGAAAACAAGGACACTATACACGTGGATGTGACCTGGCTGCTGCAAAAGAGACCGGAAGATGCATGGTAATGCTTTTGTCTTCTGGCACCATAGAGAAAAACTGCCAGACTGGAGATACTCATACAGAGCTAGCGACAGCCAGGCTTAGTTTAGGTCTGGCATATTTTGAGCCTGTGCCTACAGTTTCAGTGGCATCAAGAGTTCCCGAACTGACCATAATAGAAGCAGACCTGGCCTTGGCAGTTTCCTTGGAGGTTCCATCCATACATTGCCTCTGCTCTTTATTGCCGCAGTCACCATGGCCACCACCCTCCTCCTCTGATGTTTCCCCCTCAGCAGACTGTGATATGTCATTGTGGGCTCCTTGTCCCCGTTCCAGATTCTCTGTAATTGCTCAAATTGCCACTGTCACTACCACTGCCTCTACTGCCACCACTGTGGTTTACAAGTGCCACTACTTCAACCACCACCAGTTGACTGTTTTCACACAGCTCATCAACAGGGAGACTATCTTGAGTATCTTCCATAGCACATGGGGTTTTGTTGCCTCTTCTTAGAAAATAGAAATGTGTCCCACTAGGAGGGGGCAGTGGAAACACAAAGGATGCAACTGAAAGGCTTCTTTCGGGTTACAAGGAGAAAGAGCAGGAACAATTCAGTGACCTCTGGCTCCAAGGAACAGTGTCAGACTGTTCATTCTGCTGTGACTAAAAGGAGGAGTGTGTCATCTAGTCCAACATGCCTTCCTCTGGATCAACTTGTAGGATAACAGGCCAAACTGGATGGACAGATGTCTTTTTTCGGTCTTATAAACTATGTTACTTTGTTACTATGTCATCCTCTTTGTCCTCAATAATAATATGGCTCCTATTGAAAGCCAGGTAGAACTGTGGCCTACTACTACTACTGGCTAGGTGGCTGGTGCTGCTACTAACTACATTTTGACTCTCGGATCATGAGGCCTGGGTTTTTTATTTTCTACTCTTCCATTTTGTAGACATTTTATTATAAGGCCTATAAATAAAAAGTCACAGGTTTCCTATAAATGAAAAGTCATGGGTTTGGTACACAGATTATTAAATGCTACTAGCAAAATTCCAAATGGAGTTTCTATAATTTAAAGACAGAGGTGCAAGTTAAATGTGTTTCCCCTTCTATAAACACATTATACACTGGTATTAACAATGAACATTGGTTTTAATTCAGTTTTTGGAGTAAAATTTGTTTGAACTACATGGTGTGATGCAGTAATGCGTCCACTAATACGGGTATAAGAATGCACTTTTAGAAGTAAAATGTTTTTGAAACACAAGGTCTGATGCAGTAATGAGTTAACTAACAATGCAATGCTTGCAATAAAATGTCTTTGAACTATGCATTAAATAAAACAGTATAAAATGGTTTTATGGCAGTGTTATTTTTGTTGTAACTACCTGTTATTTTGCAGTAATATACAGTAATATACAACACATCTATCAAAGTGGGTATTATGCTATTATTGCCATAAAATGCTATATATGCTATAACTGATTGTTATCTTGCAATAGTATGTAAAGTATTTAATAACACAGGTATAATATTGTTATTATTGCTGTAAAATGCTTTTGCTATAACTGAACGTTATCTTGCAATAATAAACAATGCGTTTATTAACATGGGTATAAGGCTACTTTCACTTGCGTTATCGCTGTCCGGTTTCAAGATCCAACATGGGATCTCAAAACCACAGCAAAACACATCCGTTTGAATAATACAACTGGCTGCATCTGTTCAGAACGGATCGGGTTGTATTATATCGAAAATTAACATACTGGATAAAAAAAAAAACATTGTAAGTCAATGTGCGCCGGATGCATTTTTTTAGTGTCCGAAAAAAAACGGATCTGGCACCATTGACTTATATGGTTTTTGGTGCCAGATCCAGCATGTTCAGTTTTCCATGCCGCTGTTTGCATTGTTTGTCTCCATTCCAGTCTGTTCAGACTGTTTGTCTCCATTCCATTCTGTTCAGTGTTGTCCCCATTGAAAATGAATGGGGATAAAACTGAAGTGTTTTCCTACAGTTTTGAGATCCTCTACCGGATCTCAAAACTGGAAAGGAAAACACAGAAGTGAAAGTATCCTAAAAATGGCTTTAGTGCCATAGAAAACTTTTGTTATAATGGAATGTTTTCTAACACGTTTGTGATTGTTAAATTATTACAGCAGGTACAGCAACTCCCTACAAAATGATTACCATAATCTAACAATGAACACAGTGTGAGACTTTATAATGCAACTAGCAATAATTCATCTATTGTAACTGGTTTATTCCACAAAGACAAAATAACAAATGTACAGTAATAGCAGTACGGTATATTTTTTTTTCTTTTGGATTCAGCCTGAAGCAAATCCAAAATAACTGGTTACTTGTTGTCAGGGTGTTGATCAGCAGCATGGATTATCATTGAGGGTGAAAGAGAATGGCTGCGAATCAGAGAAGACAAAAAGTCTTTACAAAATTATCATTGTGTCAGTGCCAACAAGTGATAATGTGCTGGGACGGCATCGGCTGATCCATGTGAATGGATTCTGCAAACACACAGACCTCAGCCTGGTAATTAGAAGCTTATTCAGCAGTGAGAGATAAATATTGTGTGCGAATAATTACATGCAGACGGGCGCTATTTAAAGATTATTTTGATCTGAGAAAATGTATTTAACTTACAAAGGGAAAAAATGATACAGTGCCTTGCGAAAGTATTCGACCCCCTGGAACTTTTCAACCTTTTGCCACATTTCAGGCTTCAAACAAAAAGATATAACATTTTAAATTTTTGGTGAAGAATCAACAAGTGGGTTCACAATTGTGAAATGGAACGAAATTTATTGGATCATTTAAACTTTTTTTGTAATAATAAAACTGAAAAGTTGGGCATGCAAAATTATTCGGCCCATTTACTTTCAGTTCAGAAAACTCACTCCAGAAGTTCATTGAGGATCTCTGAATGATCCAATGTTGTCCTAAATGACTGATGAAGATAAATAGAATCCACCTGTGTGTAATCAAGTCTCCGTATAAATGCACCTGCTCTGTGATAGTCTCAGGGTTCTGCATCATGAAGACCAAGGAACACACCAGGCAGGTCCGTGATACTGTTGTGGAGAAGTTTATAGCCGGATTTGGATACCAAAAGATTTCCCAAGCTTTAAACATCCCAAGGAGCACTGTGCAAGTGATCATATTGAAATGGAAGGAGTATCAGACCACTGCAAATCTACCAAGACCCGGCCATCCCTGTAAACTTTCATCTCAAACAAGGAGAAGACTGATCAGAGATGCAGCCAAGAGGCCCATGATCACTCTGGATGAACTGCAGAGATCTACAGCTGAGGTGGGAGAGTCTGTCCATAGGACAACAATCAGTCGAACACTTCACAAATCTGGCCTTTATGGAAGAGAGGCAAGAAGACATCCATAAAAAGTCTCGTTTACAGTTTGCCACAAGCCACCACTAAACATGTGGAAGAAGGTGCTCTGGTCAGATGAAACCAAAATCAGACTTTTTGGAAAAAATGCAAAACGATATGTTTGGCATAAAAGCAACACAGCTCCTCACCCTGAACACACCATCCTCACTGTCAAACATGGTCGTGGCAGCATCATGGTTTGGGCCTGCTTTTCATCAGCAGGGAAAGGGAAGATGGTTAAAATTGATGGGAAGATGGATGGAGCCAAATACAGGACCATTCTGGATGAAAACCTGTTGGAGTTTGCAAAAGACCTGAGACTAGGACGGAGATTTATCTTCCAAGAAGACAATGATCCCAAACATAAAGCAAAATCTACAATGGAATGGTTCAAAAATAAACATATCCAGGTCTTAGAATGGCCAAGTCAAAGTCCAGACCTGAATCCAATTGAGAATATGTGGAAAGAGCTGAAAACTGCTGTTCACAAACGCTCTCCATCCAACCTCAAAGAACTCGAGCTGTTTTGCAAGGAACAATGGGCAAGAATTTCAGTCTCTAGATGTGCAAAACTGATAGAGACATACCCCAAGTGACTTGCAGCTGTAATTGCAGCAAAAGGTGGCGCAACAAAGTATTAATGCAAGGGGGCCGAATAATTTTGCACGCCCCACTTTTCAGTTTTATTATTACAAAAAAAGTTTAAATGATCCAATAAATTTCGTTCCACTTTACAATTGTGACCCACTTGTTGTTGATTCTTCACCAAAAATTTAAAATGTTATATCTTTTTGTTTGAAGCCTGAAATGTGGCAAAAGGTTGAAAAGTTCCAGGGGGCCGAATACTTTCGCAAGGCACTGTACATTCAGTAACAGTAGACTTTTAGTGAAATTCTTCTCTAACACCAGCTAAGGAGGTGACTTGAGGATGTAGTCAGCTGTTGTTCTGGCAGAAGAGGCATAATTTGGATCCTGGTCTTCGATACGGTTCATGGGAGTGATTGCTCTACAAGCTACTTCCCACTATCAGGACAGGACCTCTTACGTCCCGCATTTTTGGCCTACTCTCTTGGGCTTCATTTGTGGCCCTTCTTCTATTGCAAGAGAATGTGCATGGCTCCTTACACTACTAAACCACTTTTTACCACACATGCGAGAGGGAGGCTCCCCCACTTGGCTCCAGATCTCACCTGCTGTATCCTTACACTTCAACCTACTCTCCAGTGACAGAAACAAACTCTTTCTTAGGGCTGCTGTAGCAGGCCTTGCTGATGAGAATCATCATGCAGTCACAGGGCACTCCAGAGGATGGTGCTCTATCCAGCACTTTTAAGAGGGCTCTGCTTTTTCCAAGTGGTGAGGTTCTGGCCAGATTATGAAGGGGCCAGCCCTCCACCTCTCTTATCAGCACCAGAGAAACAGCACATCCCAACAAATGGAGTGCCCATGCAGTTAAGCGGCATCAGGGTGGTTGTGACACTGAATTCTTCAGGAGGGCAGTTCAGTATTTAAGGCAGGTTTTGACTCTCTCAAAACATACAAGTATCATCCTCCAACCAGAAACATCAAAATAGTAAAGTTATAGCTCACCAAACTGAGTACTGCACAAATCAATTTTGCAAGTGAAGATAGGATCCACGCGCCTGGCCTCGGTGCTCACCATATAAACAAAAAAACAAGGAGGAAATTTATCTTCTAAAACGTTAGCAGATTTTATTGAAAAACATTAAAAATCCATAAAAAGATAAGGTTCAGCAGACCTACATATTTTGCACACTCAATGCTTAATCATGACAACTCTCTGCACTTGGCTCTCAGGGCTGCACAAGCAGGCAACGTGCACGTGTCTGGCTGCTTAAAGAGGACCTGTCATCACAAAATGCACTGCAATCTGAAAGCACCATGTTATAGAGTAGGATTAGCCAAAGAGGTTAATATATAGTTTTGTATGAAAAGATTCAGTAAAAATTGTAATTTATACATGTAAATTTAACCCTATGATGTGCTATCAGTACAGGAGGGAGGTGTCATCAGTGACTGACATCTATCTCTGCATACACACTTATATACACAATTCTATCAATCACTCCTCCTACCTGTACCGATAGGTGTTTACAGGAAGTGAAAAAAAGCAAAGATATAAATGTATACATTACAGGTTTTATTGAATCTTTTCCCACAAAAATGTATATCAATCTTCTTAACTTCTGTTGCTCTATAACATGGTGCTTTTAGATTACATGGGAAAGGAAAGTTTATATATATATATATATATATATATATATATATGTAAAAGGGGATATTAATTATTGGTATTTTGGGATGTACCAATAATTAATATTCATAAATGGGCAAAACCCGCTTCCGCTAGTTCCGCCTATTTATACCTATGTACTAACCTACTGCCTGTCACACGACCTAAAAGGGACTCAAAGTACACGTTAACAATGCAATAAACACTGAACACTGTATTATAAATAATAACAATATTTATTATTTATTAACAATACAGTACAATAAAATCCTAACTACACTAACTCAATCCCGTTAACTCCAACCACGTCACTTAATAAACAAAACACACACACATAAATAGCAGCCCTCCCCAGCCTATCTCTATTCTTGCTGGGGAGGCACGGCTCAACTGAAGAGCGCAGCGCGATCGGGTTATTTAAACCCGGTCGCGCTCGCTCCCGTCCTCCCGCGCTGCCGGCGAGCGAGCGCGCCGGCAGCTGTGTGCACGAGCGCCGGCGCGGTGCTATGACGTCACCGCGCCGGCGCGCGCTGTTTCCCGGGCGGAGGATCTCTTTGATCCTCCGCCTGGGGAGCGCTTTGTATCTCCGGCACTTGTAATTACAAGTGCCGGAGGTACGCGCCATGCATAGACAGGGAAACCTATTGTTTCCCTGTCCTGTTAATTGCCCCCAGCAGCGCTGAGGGTAATTAACAGAAGGGACAGAAGATCATATCGATCTTCTGTCCCTTTGAAGTACCTGGGACTGGACTAATTAGTCCAGTCCCATGTCTCCAGCTATCCCAGCAGATGGCCATTGTCCATCTGCTGGGGCTATGGGGGGGGCACCCTGGCTGTGACATGTATTATAGATACATGTACATAACTGGGGATCATGTACATGCATCTATATACTACTGGGGGTCATATATAAGGGGCTATATATGTATATAAGAAGGGGGCAATATATATCATGTGGCATAAAAAGGACATATATATATGGGGCCAATTGTGTATACACGTATACACACTGTGGGGCCACATAGGGTCCATACGTGTGCACATGGGGCCATGTAAGGGGCCCCATATACACACCCACATGTGTATACATATATACACATGTATAAGGCCCCACATATCCATATGTATATATATATGCATATATATATATATACATATTCCTATCACCTCCCACACTTCCTTCTACAATCCCCCTGTTGTCGGGAACACGACATATTTTTGGGGGAAGTGTGGAGATCTGCCTCCCCCCCCCCCACAATGGATACCAGTTCAGGATGGACTGAAGAATGATCCGGTCCTTAGGTACTGAGACATCACCCCTCGTGGTTACGCGACTTCTTCCCTGCCCTTCACCGTAACCCGACGTCTCCGTCCACCGATCAAACTATCCTCGTCTTCTCTCGGTATCATGCATCAGCGTCTCCCTCAGTCGTCTTTTGTTGTTCGGACTTCTGGGATGGCACACCATTGTCTCTAAGCTTCCGCTACTCCCACAGTCTTCTTCAAGTGGTCTGACTTTAGGGATGGCTTCACCCTCACATCTTGGGTAGTGATGGTCTTTAAGCCTCAGCTCTTCCCACTGTCGTCTTTTGTTGATTGGACTCTGGGATGGCTCTACTCGCGATCTTCATGTGGTGTCGGTCTTCCAGTATCAGCTGCTCCCACTGCCTTCTCTTTGTCGATTAGACTCGGGGACAGCTTCACTCTTTAGTCTCTAGGCCGATCCACGTAGCACAGGTGGACTGGCCTCCTTTATCACTTTTCTCCCGACACCTCTTTCCATCTTGCTTGTAGATTCTGTCTTTGAGGAAGTTCTTTCATGGACAGAAACGCAGGTCTTTACAAGGCAGGTCAGACTTTATGGAGTGCGAGGTGATATCAAAGTACCCAAATTCTACCTGCGGGAATGAACACCGCACTAACTGTCATTCAGTCCATCCCTTATGAACTGTACCATTCATAGGGTTGGAGTGGCAAATGTTTTACAGAAGGGACCTGTCCCTAACTTGCCCTATTCTTTTCCCAACACACATACGGAAAACCACATGTAAACCCATCCCCCTATATAGCAAATAATATACATCAAATGCATATCATATACTCTACTATGGGGTTTCAGGATGGTGATGGTACTACATCCTGAACCCTCATAGGATCAAATGTAGTCCCTGGCTCCAGGACTTCACAGGAGTTATGTCCTGAGCCATTTTCTCCGGTCATCTTCGTGATGTTCTATCTGGTTCTGGGGTGATAGTCCACAAGTCTCTTGCACAGTCCCATCCAGAACCAGACGAACCATCACCGGATTCATCAAAAAGAAAGGACGTGACCTTGGCTGAACCGTCATTCCCACCAGGACACGTCCGTCTTCTTCAATGCTCCAGCCGGATCGCGTCTTCGTTCTTGTAGACTCTTGAAGATCTTGGCCAAAACTGAGCGGGATCCTCAGGAGCCAAACGATAGTGTCAGGGGGGGGGGGACCATCCAGTTCCTTCCTTGTCATCCTCTGGGTACTTTCTTATCGTCCTATGGTATTATTCCTAGAATAGAAAAAAATACCCAGCGCTCCTGAGGGATATCTCCCCTCATGGCGCCTATAGTGGCATACTTCCATCACCAATACCGTTGACCCATGTGATGAGAAAAGGCATTGGGTTGACCTTCATCCAACAGGACCCCTCGTTATCCTAACACAGGTGTAAGAACACCGAACCTTCAGAGGATCCCATCCTCTGCCGCACATCCCTCTGAACCAACAGATAAGGATGGCCACCCTAATAGGTTAGGATCACCGAGGGGAGCTGTGGACGAAGCACCATCTTTTTTCATGATGACACGGCATCCCTGTCTTTATCATGTGTTTCCAGTCTGACTTCCCCCTGTTATCCTGTGTTGTGGAGGTCAGCAATATCCGTGGCAAGGATCTTGCCTTGGCTCTACAGGACTCCACAACACAAAAACACAGGTCACACTCTGTCGTCGACCACCCGGCGTCCAATCTCAGTCAGAGCTATGCCGCCTGTCTGGACTAGAGAGTGATTGCACAGTGCAACGTCACACTGATCCGTGTGCCCATATTGCCCGTCCGCAATCCACTCCCTGCCCCGATCAGAGCATAACACAGCCCCACTGAAAACCCTGAGCAGAACAGTGCTACCTGTATCGATCTGAGGTCCTGGCTGCCCAGAGTAATCATCACACTGCACCGTGTACCGATGTTACCTGCTCGCAAACCAACACCTTCCTCAGTCCACAGTATAGCACTGCTCTACCCACAGTAGACACCAGAATGAACCAAAAACAGAGGCGACCAGACTCATAGCAGGGGATGCAAATTACAAAAATCAGCAAAGCTGAACACACATGTAAACCAGGACTACCGCCATCAACATTGAAACATACAAACAGGTAACACAAGACACGGACATACACAGGGAACGAACGAGGTAACAAATAGCACAGGGGTATCAAACATTCTCTAGCCTATATTGGCCATTTTGACCCCTCAGCGCCTGATGAGGCATCCGCTGAGTGGTGACTCTTTTATGGCCAATCTGACTAGTCCCAACTGTACAGTTTGTTACCGGGGTAGCCTTACTGGACACATTGCAATGACCTGCACAAGGGCAATTCCTTGCAATGTGTCCTTCGTTCCCACACCTAAAACACCTAATTGGTCTTTGTGTCTTATACTTACCTGACCTGCAGTGTTTCGCTATATGACCTAAGCCAGCACATGCAAAACACCTGATGTCCGCCCTGCATGGCTTAGGTCCGTCCACACTGCAGTCGTGCTCCCTTCTCCTATACTGTTCCATTCTCAGGGACGCACTTCTCACAGTATTTCTATTACAACAAATCGTTGGACTCTTTTTTTCTATCTGAACAGGCTCAAATTTTGGTATATTTGGCCTGTTACAGATATCTCTCCCCCCTTTTTGCCCTGAATAGGGCAAAATTTTTGGAGAGTCTGGCCCTGTCTTTACAGAAAAAGAAAGGGCCGGTACCAATTTTGAAAAGTTACTGATGACTTGTTGCATGCCGGTCATCAAGCGAGACCTTACAGCAACCTCATCATTTAGTTTGGCCAGAGTCACGTCAGTAGAGGCAGCCCGCTCCTTGAAGGCCTTGATCTCAGCATATGACTGAGTCAACTGAGCCTCAATTTCCTCCTTTTGCCTCTGCAACTCTACCAACTGTGACTCTATTTTAGCCACTTGCGTCTCTCGGTCAGCAGAAGACTGCACATTCACCGCCAGCTGTGTCCGCAATGCCGAAATCTGCTGCACATTACTGGCACAGCACTGGCAATGAATGGTCGGAGGAAACGTCTCCGCTGACCGAGAAACCCGCGCGACATGTTCCGGCTTCCAAATGCTATCCTCAAATGTATGTACAAGTTTGGCTAGCATTTGGAGTCGCCTCGAATCCTTGTTCAATACCATCCGTTTGTTGACACTGAGCTTGTCATAACTACAAGTCTGTGCCAACAAATCGGACCACAACATTTCTGTGGAGGTGTATGAGGTGGGGAGGATGGGATTGAAAGTGCTCTTCTTAGCTAGGTGTAGCAGTGTGAAGAAGTCCATACTCACTTTTTTGGAGGTCGCCATCTTCCCTGGAGCTGGTCCCAGTTGTCCTTTGGTTGCTGCCTGGAGAAGGTCCTGTAGTATCCGGAACGCCTTCTCCCGTCCAGCTGGACTTCTTTGGCTCAGTCCACCGGCGATGGTCCTCTCTTGGTGATAGTATGGATCTTCTTCCTTGGCTCTCGTGTACGCTGTTTTTTTCGTATCGTGTAAGTGCAACAGAAAAATAGTTAAACACAAATTAAAACCAAAAGATCTAGGTTCTTTTGCGAAAGATTTTGCACCGTATTTAGCTTTGACTTGAGAAATCGCATTACCTGTCCGAATTACCAGGCTCTTGGACGCACAGAAACCACTGTCCGCGTCCCTATTGCCTGGCTAATTCACAGAATAAGCGAATTCTCTCTGTCGTTGCTAAATACGGATACAAAGTCCACGCAAGGGCCTCTGGCTCGCCAATGTAAAAGGGGATATTAATTATTGGTATTTTGGGATGTACCAATAATTAATATTCATAAAATGGGCAAAACCCGCTTCCGCTAGTTCCGCCTATTTATACCTATGTACTAACCTACTGCCTTTCACACGACCTAAAAGGGACTCAAAGTACACGTTAACAATGCAATAAACACTGAACACTGTATTATAAATAATAACAATATTTATTATTTATTAACAATACAGTACAATAAAATCCTAACTACACTAACTCAATCCCGTTAACTCCAACCACGTCACTTAATAAACAAAACACACACACATAAATAGCAGCCCTCCCCAGCCTATCTCTATTCTTGCTGGGGAGGCACGGCTCAACTGAAGAGCGCAGCGCGATCGGGTTATTTAAACCGGCAGCGCGCCGGCAGCTGTGTGCACGAGCGCCGGCGCGGTGCTATGACGTCACCGCGCCGGCGCGCGCTGTTTCACGGGCGGAGGATCTCTTTGATCCTCCGCCTGGGGAGCGCTTTGTATCTCCGGCACTTGTAATTACAAGTGCCGGAGGTACGCGCCATGCATAGACAGGGAAACCTATTGTTTCCCTGTCCTGTTAATTGCCCCCAGCAGCGCTGAGGGTAATTAACAGAAGGGACAGAAGATCATATCGATCTTCTGTCCCTTTGAAGTACCTGGGACTGGACTAATTAGTCCAGTCCCATGTCTCCAGCTATCCCAGCAGATGGCCATTGTCCATCTGCTGGGGGCTATGGGGGGGGGCACCCTGGCTGTGACATGTATTATAGATACATGTACATAACTGGGGATCATGTACATGCATCTATATACTACTGGGGGTCATATATAAGGGGCTATATATGTATATAAGAAGGGGGCAATATATATCATGTGGCATAAAAAGGACATATATATATGGGGCCAATTGTGTATACACGTATACACACTGTGGGGCCACATAGGGTCCATACGTGTGCACATGGGGCCATGTAAGGGGCCCCATATACACACCCACATGTGTATACATATATACACATGTATAAGGCCCCACATATCCATATGTATATATATATGCATATATATATATATACATATTCCTATCACCTCCCACACTTCCTTCTACAATATATATATATGCTTATATGTGAAATTAATCACGTGACACTCTGCCTTAGGAAAGGATAGTGTTTCTTGTTTTTGTGATTCCTAATTGAACCACCAAGGGTCCATATCCAAGGGGTAATTTAGGTTACTTTCACTTCTGTGTTTTTGCTGGATCCATATTGGATCAGCAAAAACCGCTTCCGGGGCATCCAGTACGGGCGCTGACATGTAAGCACAGGGAAAGAGGAGCTCTGTACGCACCCCGCATACCAGCATATTTTCAGCTTCCCAATTCAAACATCTCCTCTGATTTAGAGAGGGTCTGCTGTAGCAGTCCATTCTCGACCACCCTGTGACACAATAATTCGCCCGCAGACCCGCCATGTCTCCCACCACGCGCAAGGACAATATGGCGCTGGGCTGCGCCTCCCCAACACGAGAGGATTCACAAGCCTTGTCACATGCTCCATTACCTCGTTCAGATGACGAAGGAGACTCTAGCACACAGCACCTCTGCATAGATTATAAAAAATTATCCGTGGCGGTTGCTAAAAGAATCACACCGGATATGCAGTCCGCTCTTGCCTCCACGGTACAGGCCTCACTGAAATCCCTGCAAAATGAGGTAGCCTCCAATTTGGCCAGACTGGGGGACACCAAGCAGCACTTATCAGCCAATGAAGATGACATGGCAAGAGCTCACTTCCATATTAGGGACCTATTACAATCCCAGACGCGCATGGCCAAAAAGATTGATGACCTCGACATGGTAGGAGTCCCGGAGTCGGTCCCACCCTTGGAGCTACACAAATTTGAAGGCAGAAGGCTGCAACAAACCAGCCGGACCCCGCCAGGTCATAGTGAAATACCTTTACTATGCTGAAAAATAAATGATCCTATGCACATACAAAAGGGCCCAAACGCCGGTCCTCATCTCATCCTACAGGATTCTTATTTTTGCAGACTACTCGACTGAGCTCACCAAACGTAGGAAAGAGTTCAGCCATGTGTGCTCAGAGCTACATAAAAGAGGTTGGAGTTTCCTGTTGCAATCCCCGGCGATGCTGCATATTACTTATCCGGATGGCTCCCAAAAACCATTTTAAAGATGCCGGAGAAGCGGAAGGGGCCATGGCTGATTATCTGGCCCAGCAGTCGGAAGCCACGGTTCCTATGGATATACAGAAACCACCAGGGTCTTCATTGGACAGCATCCCCCCAAGTCAAGCTCCAAAGTCGCACAGACATCCCAAGACCTCTAGTTACAGAGGTGGCAAGTAACTTGGCTGAAGGCGACTCCTGGGGGGAGTCTACATCATACCTTGAAAGATGTTGAAAATGATTAATGTTATATCGGAGGATGTTATATCCTCGGAAAAGGTCCATGGTGCTCCATCACCTCAAAAAGCTAAAGGCTGATATCGTCCTATTACAGGAAACCCACCTCTCAGCTGCGGACTTTCATCTCATGAAAAAAATTCTGGGTAGGGGAAGTTTCAGGGTCCCCAGCAGTTAACCGCAAAGCAGGGGTCCTCATTTTATTCCATAAGAATCTAGCCTTCACACTGCAATCACAGGAAGTGGATTCCGAGGGGAAAGTAGCACATGTGGTGCGCCTGCCACTGGGCGATGTTAGTATATACAATCTATATGGCCCAAATGGGGAAAATAGAGAGTTCTTCCAGTCAGTCTCCAAGACATTGGCAATTGATCACCAGATGCTGAAAATAGTGGGTGGAGACTTCAATGCAACCATGATACCGGTGATAGATTGCAAATCTACCAAATATCTTGACTAGAAAAACAGGTTACCAAATCAATATCCCCCTCACAACAGCCAAATCTCAGAAAAACTTGATTTAGCATATACACAAAACACCTGAGTCACAGAATATGGCTAAAAATAGACAACTTTATTAATTCATAAACAAACAAATATAAATATGGTTAAAAATATAGATGATATACAGTACAGACCAAAAGTTTGGACACACCTTCTCAGTCAAAGAGTTTTCTGTATTTTCATGACTATGAAAATTGTAGATTCACACTGAAGGCATCAAAACTATGAATTAACACATGTGGAATTATATACTTAACAAAAAAGTGTGAAACAACTGAAAATATGTCTTATATTCTAGGTTCTTCAAAGTAGCCACCTTTTGCTTTGATTACTGCTTTGCACACTCTTGGCATTCTCTTGATGAGCTTCAAGAGGTAGTCACCTGAAATGGTTTTTCATTTCACAGGTGTGCCCTGTCAGGTTTAATAAGTGGGATTTCTTGCCTTATAAATGTGGTTGGGACCATGAGTTGTGTTGGGCAGAAGTCAGGTGGATAGACAGCTGATAGTCCTACTGAATAGACTGTTAGAATTTGTATTATGCAAGAAAAAAGCAGCTAAGTAAAGAAAAACGAGTGGCCATCATTACTTTAAGAAATGAAGGTCAGTCAGTCTGAAAAATTGGGAAAACTTTGAAAGTGTCCCCAAGTGCAGTCGCAAAAACCATCAAGCGTTACAAAGAAACTGGCTCACATGAGGACCGCCCCAGGAAAGGAAGACCAAGAGTCACCTCTGCTGCGGAGGATGAGTTCATCCGAGTCACCAGCCTCAGAAATCGCAGGTTAACAGCAGCTCAGATTAGAGACCAGGTCAATGCCACACAGAGTTCTAGCAGCAGGAGACTGTGTGCAGCAGGCCTTCATGGTAAAATAGCTGCTAGGAAACCACTGCTAAGGACAGGCAACAAGCAGAAGAGACTTGTTTGGGCTAAAGAACACAAGGAATGGACATTAGACCAGTGGAAATCTGTGCTTTGGTCTGATGAGTCTAAATTTGAGATCTTTGGTTCCAACTACCATGTCTTTGTGCGACGCAGAAAAGGTGAACGGATGGACTCTACATGCCTGCTTCCCACCGTGAAGCATGGAGGAGGAGGTGTGATGGTGTAGGAGTGCTTTGCTAGTGACACTGTTGGGGATTTATTCAAAATTGAAGGCATACTGAACCAGCATGGCTACCACAGCATCTTGCAGCGGCATGCTATTCCATCCGGTTTGCGTTTAGTTGGACCATCATTTATTTATCAACAGGACAATGACCCCAAACATACCTCCAGGCTGTGTAAGGGCTATTTGACCAAGAAGGAGAGTGATGGGGTGCTACACCAGATGACCTGGCCTTCACAGTCACCAGACCTGAACCCAATCGAGATGGTTTGGGGTGAGCTGGACCGCAGAGTGAAGGCAAAAGGGCCAACAAGTGCTAAGCATCTCTGGGAACTCCTTCAAGACTGTTGGAATACCATTTCAGGTGACTACCTCTTGAAGCTCATCGAGAGAATGCCAAGAGTGTGCAAAGCAGTAATCAAAGCAAAAGGTGCCTACTTTGAAGAACCTAGAATATAAGACATATTTTCAGTTGTTTCACACTTTTTTGTTAAGTATAAAATTCCACATGTGTTAATTCATAGTTTTGATGCCGTCATTCTGAATCTACAATTTTCATAGTCATGAAAATACAGAAAACTCTTTGAATGAGAAGGTGTGTCCAAACTTTTGGTCTGTACTGTACATCACATGAAAAGTGCTGGTAACTCCTGGGAGGTATAACAACAACATATATCATATGGAGGGTAATCACAAATCTGTAATAGAGGCAGCCCAGCTATACAATTGTAGCAGGATGCCAGTTAAATCAAACACATGGCCATTAGTAAGGCACATGT
Source organism: Rhinella marina (assembly GCA_900303285.1). NCBI lineage: Eukaryota > Metazoa > Chordata > Amphibia > Anura > Bufonidae > Rhinella > Rhinella marina. The sequence goes on along the minus strand of ONZH01016777.1, from coordinate 39,421 downwards.
AGCATAAAAATAGATAAAACCCCCCACAGATAAATTACACATAACATAACTATCTAAAGGCAAACACCAGGAGAACAGCACAACCTCGGCGTACGTTTCGGCAGGACCTTTCTCTAGGGGCGCGGTTTCATATGGCAACATGTGACTATTTAAATGGAAGCTGACCAATCCATAATAGAAATGGTTAATTAATAAAATGCTTGCCACTGTGCTAAACAAGGAGGGGAAGAGAGGCGGGGAAGGAAAGGACCCCACCCCACCCATATAGATGGAATATAGATGGAACTGCAAGTGCGCCCACGTGACGGCCAGTCACATGGGCGCACCGCAGTCCAGAGTTAACCCCCAAAAATGTGACCTACTGAGTCTGGGCAAATTGTACCCCAAATCCTCAGCAGCTATACTGGCAACAGGCATTAAAATTGCACCCTCCTTTATTAAATACCTACAGATAAAAATTGGCAAATCAGCAGACTCCATTTATAAACAAAACCTCTCTCCTCTAATATCTAACATAGAGCATGAACTCCAGCATTGGAGATACCTTCCCATAAACCTATTGGACAGGGCTCACCTCATAAAGATAATGAGCTTCTCAAAACTGCTGTATCCCCTCCAGACAATCCCCCTCCTCTTGCATCATGCAGATGTTAACAGACTACAATCTGTGTTTACCACTTTTCTGTGGATGGACAAAAGGACACGTATAGCATTGTCGTCGATGATGTCTAAAAAACAGGGAGGAATTAATTTCCCAAACATACGAGCATATAATATAGCCTGCCTGGGTAGGCATGTCATAGATTGGATTCACCATTCAAACTATTATTCCAACTATGAGCTGGAATCGTCTCTTACACACCCCTTTGACCCAGCTAGTCTGCTTCACACCACCTTGGTGGCATTACCCATGAGCTTAAAGAATTCATTATCGTGCGTGATACTATTGGGGCGTTGAAGGAACTTCGCTAAAGATTTAAACACTCATTTAGAATATCCAAATACCTTCCCCTTTGGCACCATGTCGAATTTCAAGTGGGCCACAAGAGCAAACTTTTCACACTGTGGAGATTAGTTGGCATCAACAGAGTGGGACAGGTTCTCCACGAGTCCAAGCCCAGATTAAAAACACTTGAGAAATATCAAAAGTTTTCTGCTGCCTTCGAACTAAAGTTTTCAGTATGTACAATTACAGGCTTTCTGTTTAGCTAGATTCACAGACTAGTCTATGGACATTGGAGCCCAGCCTTTTTTATGTTTTCTTGGGAACAGGCAGGCAGAAAAGCATATATGACTCAATAAAAGATGTGTTCAATGTAGGACCAACCCCATATAACTTCCCAAAATGGGTTTCAATTGTTAATATCCCAGAGGCAGGCCCAAGGATACTAGAGGGTTGGATGCGGGTCCACAAACATGTAATTAGCGAGAAGCTGCGAGAAACAGACTTCAAACTAATACACTCGGCCTATTATGGCTTCAACATAACGATTTCCCCTACTAACCCTAACAGGTTGGTGGCATGTCCCAAATGCCAAAGAGAAGGCTCTGATCTGTTCCATGGGATGTGGACATGCCCGAGGGTACAAATGCTCTGGCGACAGGTGATTGGTTATATGAACAGCATTTGGTCCAACTCGATTCAATTAGCTCCGTTGCCGCTCCTTTTCCATTCTTTTTCACCCATTGATGACCCCTCACATAAACGGGGGAAAATACCACCAATTGTCCATATCACTCTGATAGTAGCTAAATTCTGTTTATTATGAGCATGGTGTGACCCATCCCTACCCACCATGTCAGACACCACTCAGCAACTAAAATACTACCTATTGATGGATATGGTGGAGTTCTTAAAGGGCAAGAGATTGTGGGAAAAATTCGTACTGGTTCATGAATTCCTATTTTTCCCCAGATTAAATTAGGGAATTATCCCTTTCTGGTCTCCTGTCACTAGAAAAAAACACTGACTCCCTGGAACCAATCGTAAATGTGTCACCATGATGCGGTGGAATAAGTGGTTTACCTTCTCCGACACTGTTAGCTAGTCTATCAGATCATAACACCTGGGCTCTCTTCAGCCTGTTAAACCAAGGTCCATTCAATGTGGCATATCGTTCTGTTGACGGTTTTGTTATGGGTATGTGATTTCAAACTACTTGTACCATTGTACATTTTGTCTTACTGGAATGGAGCATACTTCCTGTAATTTCTGAATATCTTAATAAAGATGTTAAAAAAAATAAACGCTTTCGTTATAATACGAGCGGCTGCATCTGTTATGAACGGATCCGGTTGTATTATCTCTAAAATAGCCATGACATTTTCTTTTGTGTCCAAGAAAATGAATCTGGCACCATTGACACATTGTGTTTCATGCCGCATCGGTCTTGCTGTCTTGCTCCCTTGACACACTCCAGAATGCTGACTGCAGAGTTTTTCTGTCCGGCATGGGAACGCAACCAAATGGAACGGAATTTATTCTGGTTCCATTCAGTTCAGTTTTGTCCCCATTGACAATGAATGGGGACAAAACTGAAGTGTTTTCCTCCGGTATTGAGATCCTATGACGGATCTCATTACCGGAAAGGAAAAACGGTGACGTGAAAGTAGCCATAGCCTAGTAATTTAGTATCCTTTAGGTGCAATAGTCTACAGAACACTCATTTTGACAGGACTCACAAAGTATATATTTTAGCACTATACATTTGTTCTGAGCATTTTTCCACACATTTGCAGGAACTGGATGGCCTAAACCAATCGTACATCAACCATAGCCGTAAGGGTACAAGGAGAATCATTTTCTGTAAAAATGGAGAGTTAAGACAATTCAAAACAGATGGCTCCCGGTGATAGGGATTGTAGATAATGAGACTACAGGCTTCCAGATCCAAGTATCCTTACATCAATTACCTGTTAAAATACAAGTACAGCTGGAGAGAGCCCACGCTAATGATACACTCTTGAGAAAGAGTTTATTATGGCACAGATATGGAAGAAAGTAAGCGTTTCAAGAAATATAAAAGACGGATTGCAGCAGGGCTCCAAGCATAGATGATTAGCAGTGAGCCCTGTGTACATGCTTGTAAGCACTAGACACAATGGCTATGGGCTCCAAGTAGAAACCCTGCGTTGTAATAAATAATGTGCATGATGAGTAAATGTGATACTTTGTGAAGGTGGTGGAAAAGTCACTGTCAATTGCATAAAAACAACTCAGTTGTCAACATCCTCAAGGATTTGAAGTCTTAAGAAAGCACACATTTATATTACTAATTAATAATAGAAGACCAGGTTGACATTCATTACCATAAACATAGCCTCCTAAAACCAGGCAACATCAATAACTACTTTATCTACCAAGATCTGGCCAATGGTGATATTCTTTAAAGGGGTTTTCCGAGTTATATATATTTATGACCTATCCTCAGGATAGGTCATCAATATCAGATCTGCGGGGGTCCGACACCTGGCACCCCCACCGATCAGCTGTTTGAAGAGGAGGCGCGCGCCGTATCAGCGCTGCCTCCTCTTCGTTGTTTACATGCTGGCCGACATGGGGGTAGTCGTGAGTAGGTGTAATTACACCTCACCGCCCAATTCATTTCTATGGGAAGAATTGCTTCCATAGACTTGTATGGAAGCGATTCTTCCCATAGAAATGAATGGGGCAGTTAGGTGTAATAACACCTACTCACCATTACCCCGTTACGGCCAGCATGTAAACAGTGAAGAGGAGGCAGCACTGATACGGCTCGCGCCTCCTCTTCAAGCAGCTGATCAGGGGGTGACTGGTGTCGGACCCCCGCAGATCTGATATTGACTGATTTTGTCATGCACCAGACAGCGTCATGATTTTGTCATGCACCAGATTTTGTCATGCACCAGATAGCAGGTAGAATTTGTTTTTTCGAGGTGAGGCTGTGGCAGGTCATCCCGGACACCTGTCGGGTGATGAAGGTGCCTTTTGAAGAGACCTCAAAATTTCAAAAATCTGATCGCTCTCACATTTATCTTAGAACAGATGCTAAAGCTTATGGGGCTAAAGCCCTTAAATAATGTGAGTACAGTACAATAGATCCACAATCGGATAGGAACTGGCTGTATCATTAAAGGGGTTCTCCTGGAATTAAGAAAATGAAAATAGATAAATATTACTTTATTATAAATATATTTCCAAATACGTTTCATTAGTTATAATGGCTCATTTTGTCTAGGGAGCAATGATTAGGAGAAACAAAATGGCCGCTGTCCTATTAGTACACATAAAACCTGTCCTAATCACACAGCAGGACAAGTTACTTCACAACTATGAGCTAAAGGGCTGCCTCGTCCTCCTTTCTGCTCTACTTGTCAGGGATTATAATACTGAATACAGTTTAATATGATATATAGTGGAATCTTTGTGGGAATGGAGTTCATTACTGGAATGGAGACAATACAGAGAGGACGGACAGGACAAACTGTGGTAATGTGGGGCTATGGTAATGGAGACTGTATACAAGTGCTGCTGCTCATGAGCCACATCTGCTCATGAACTCAATTCCTACAGAGATTTAGCTAAAGATCTTATCATCTGTATTCAGGATCATAAACCCCGACAAGCAGAGCAGAGAGGAGGTTATGGCAGCTCTTTACCTCAGTGTTGTGAAGTAATGTGTGATTAGGACAGGTTTTCTGTGTTCTAATAGGACAGGGGCCATTTTGTTTCTCCTAATGTTTGCTCCCCAGACAAAACGAGCCATTATAACTAATGAAAGGTATTTGGGAATATATTTATAATGAAGTAATATTTAAGTATTTTCATGTTTTTAATTCCTGGAGAACCCCTTTAAATACTATGATGCAGTCAGTTTGAGTCAGAGGAGCCACCATCGGTCTGGGAGATGTGGTCAACACACGGTGTTTCCCGGTGTCATGTGGATCCCCTTAGAAACCTGTTTAATTATATTCTCTTGTCTGAATATAATCACCTTTTTTAGACTTTTTATGGAGCTCCTTCACTGTGTTCTGTGATTGATGGCTTGTGGGTGTTTTTTCAATGTGCAAAAAATGGTATAAATCTTTGTTCCTATAAGAGTAACTATTTAACAAAATAATTGCTTCTAATTATTATGACCATCACGAAAGACAGAAATATTTAAATGTTTGAAACAGTGAAATTGTAAGAATTGTAATTGTTTTTAGCAAAGTATACATCACTCATTAGCTATCATTGAAAAAGAATTGTGTAACCTGAAGAGATGCTTACCACCCCCTTTTCACAAGTGGTGTGGGGGTGTTAAGATCTCACCTTTCCCCCAAAATTGGTGATTTAATGCAGGAATAATAGAGCTTGTTCACACATCTATTGAAGTGAATAAGATTACAAACCTCTAAGGGCTGTTGGCTCATTCAGCCAACAGCTATCTCTTCCTGCATTCCCATACACATACATTCTGAAACATTTAGGAGGCTCTCAAGAAAGGGAAGACCTGCTGGCAAAGCTTTCAGGTACCAGAGAAGCCTCCTGAGACCTTCCAGAAAACAACCCCTAGCTGTGTGTAGTACCAAAGCTACCTCCAGTAACACATAGAAGTAGAGATGAGCGGATCTTCAAAAATTCGCTTTGCCGAATGTTTGTCGAATTTTTAAAAACATTAGTTCTTAATACGAATCTATTCGGTCAAAGCTGTGTACAAATCATTCTGGTCGTGTTCTGCGAACATTCATGGACTAATAACGAACATAAAGGTATGCTACTTAACTGAATACGTACGTACCTTAGTGTACAACGTGCGTACGAATCCTTAGCATACTATCGTCTAGCGATTGCGTAATACGCAGGCAAGCACGACCCTGGGCCGCGGCGTGCACTCCTCAGAGGCAGGGCTAAGTTTGCAAAATGGCATCCAGGCAATCTTCAGCATTTAGCTCTGGAGAGCTTAAATACATGATTCGGCTGATGGACCGGAAGGATTACGATGGCACACACCGATACCTGAACCAGCAAAAGAATGAGATGTGCAGCAGGTGATCCGCGGCTTGCGCCATCGCTTTGACACAGTGCGGACAGAACCAGCAGAAATGGTCCTATTTGAAGTTCAAATGCCCAGAGCGGCTTAATGAAATCCGCACAGAGATACGGCAGGGTAAGTAAAACATGTTAAAAAATTAGTGTACTGTATTGTATATACACCAGTGAGTGCCAATAATGAAAACCGTATAGAAGGACAACGTGGGCGTGCCTAGTACGCTGCAGCAATTTTCTTTCATGCTAGGCCACGCCTCTAACTCCACCCAAACAAGTGAAGGTACTGTATTCTCAGATACGTGCCCATTCCCAGTAATTTGCCTTAGGCTACTTTCACATATGTGGTGGTGATCCGGCAGGCTGTTCCACAGTATTTGTCCTGCCAATTCCCGGCGTTCTTGCGGATAGCAGACGGATCAGCGCCGTCCCCCATTATTGTTAATGGTGCTGGCCATTCTCCCGTTTGTGTCAGGCAAATGCGCTAGTGTGAAAGAAAGTACCCTTAGAAATATACCCCTTCATAGTTAGCACTTCTTCCTCCTACATACAGACTCAAAGACGTGCTCATGCTGCAGCTAATGTGAGTGGGCGATATCAAAAATATCCCCACGTTAATTATATTAAGAAATTTATTGCGATAATGATATATATCGCGATAAATACCCATTTAGAAGAAAAAAATGGATATGGCCCTCCTCTCACCCATAATATCTTCGTAGTAGTATACAGTGTTAGTATTAAAAACGGTCATCATAACAATTGTGTACGGATTTATGTTGCAGAGCAACATCAACAACGTCACCGTCGAGGCCGGACGGCCCCTGCAGTACCTTCAGCTTCTAGTAAGTGTAAACATATTTATTTTTAATCCAGACTACATGAGAGTGTAGCTGCAGTGATATAAGAGCACTAGTGGTTAGGAATGGGATCCAGCCCAAAACTATTTACATGTATCAACATCAGAAGTTACAACTGTTCATTAGAGTTGAATGTAATGCCATTATTTAATGATTTTTGACAGCTGCTGCACCACAGAGGAGCCCCTCTCAACCTCCTCCACAACAGAGAGACAACAGAGAGGACCCCACCTACCCCTCCAACACCACCAGCCCAACTTCCAGAGGTAGAAGGTTGGTAAAATAAAAAGTGTAATGGGTGGACCTTCTCTCTTCAAAATATAAGCTAAATTTATGTTTTATCTTTTGTAGCTCCAACCGGCAGGGAGGAGATTTCCCCCGGACCATGGGAAGACCACCAGGGTTGCCAACCAGAATTTTTTGTTTTTCTGGACAATTTATCCCAAAATTACGGACAGCCAACCCTTTTTACGGACGAATTGAAAAATCATAATGAATGATAAAGATGATAAGCAATACAGGATTACAGTTCAATATACTAACAATAATTCATTACCAGCCCTTACTGTGAGCTATAAAATGATAATAATTGCCACCAAAATAATCTACTCAAGAACTACTAGCCTCAAAAAAAATCACGGACACGGCTATTTTTTTTCATGGACACAGGAAAAAAGTCACCCATTTTTACGGACTGTCCAGAAATTTCTGGACGGTTGGCAACCCTGAAGACCACTCAGTATGGGTGTCCAGTAAGTACAAACCCCAAACTGACCATGTGGGGCCTTCTCAGTGAGGAGGTCAAAGCAAAAAAAAAGCTCAATACAGATACATGTCACTGAAAAACTCGTTCCAGTAGATATACCAAATATATAATGACATACAATTGCTAAAGTATTCTAATCCAGGTGATGATATCATACAGTAAGTGTGATAAGCACTCTCTACACCTGATTTATGTTTTTTGAGGTAGCTGAAATAGCTTAAATGATTAGGTATATTTATTGTTACAATATATCCTTTTATTGAGATATAAACTAAACAAAGTAAAAGATAAATAAATAAGAATGATACAATAAGATAATGTAGGCTACCAGCGCTGGTTATAAAAAAATATTTCATAGGAAACCTAATATTCGTAGGTAACCTAATATACAGAATGGTTAAAAATATATAAATCATACAAGGTTACAAGAAAATATATTTGTAGAATGCTCCCGGTTAACCAATTGTATGATAAAAGAATAGTCTGAGTAGTCAAGTACGTAGTTGCTGATATACAAGTAGTCCGTTGTAGGTGGCTATATATTCCTTATTTGGACATATATAGCTTGATCTGGGTATATGTAAAAACCGTTCCTTATTGACAGCAATATATTGCCTATTGTAAATCTGCAACAATGCTTTGGCTTTTAAGTAGCAGATAATGTTATTACAATTGCAGGCATATATATGGAGAGGACCTCCACGTGTATACTTTACCGATCCCGGGGGTCTTTTCACCACCCTTCTGGATGGGTTCTTTGTGTCTGCAGGCTGGGTATCTGCTGGCGCTGTATCTCCCGTGTGGCTCTGTAGTTGCAGGCTCCGATGTGCGGCGTCCTATGTGGCGTCCCACATGGGTTCCCGCTGTATTTTGGCGCTGGAATCAAACAGCGTACGACCAGCGTTCAAATAGCGTATGATTAGCGTATAGATTTAAATAGCGTAAATCAGCGCTTGATTAGCGTATAGATTCAAATCGCGTACAATCTGCGCTCAAATAGCGTATGATCAGCGTTCTCTCGTAGCGTGGTGAATCCTGGGGCTTAATATTCTCTTATAAATCCGATTGTTTCTCACATGGTATCCTTCCTTCTCATTGTCATATATGTATTGGAATATGGAATGAGAAAACATATAAGTCCCGTATCAAGTGCCTTATTAAATGATCCACAGGGTAACTCTGTATAAATCAACCATACGCGTTTCGGGACCTCACTTGTCCCTTCCTCAGTGGTCTATGGATCTATGGGTCTATCTTGGCACTTATATATCCTTCGTGGTTCAACTCCTCCCATTATGATGGGGCTGGTTCCAAAAACTGAGCTGGAGTATGTCCAGACCCTGTGGATTTGCACTTGATTTCATGTATTCCATTATACGTATGCATACATATGACTAACTAAATTATCTTACATACATAATAATTTTAATAAACTAGTATACAATAAATAAAATAGATTAAAAAATAGATTGAAAATAGATATATAACTAAGATATATATATAAAATGTAACATATATAGTACATATGATATCTATACATATAGTGTGAGATATGGATTTCCTTCGTATCTATGTTTACATAGTTCTCTAATATTCGCATAATGGATTATTGTCTAAGTATTATTTTTCTCCCTTTATTCTTCTTTTATATTTTTTCAGTATTTCTTATTTATTTAGTATTTATCTATATTTTGTCAGTCTCCTTTGACTCCTATGTTCAGATCTATGGGAATTTCCACCTCCAGGTACGTATATTTTTGTTTTTGACAGATATATATTTCTGTATGTTTGAGACCCCTTCTCCTGTTTCCTAACTATATATATATATACTTTCAGGAAATTATATGCAGGACAATACATATATATCTTCTTTTCTGTTACTGACCCTATTTTTTCTAAAATATTTCCCTATTTCTTTCTTGTTCTTATTTTCTGTTATTTTGTTTGTTTTTATTTTATAGATCGCCGATGGGAATTGAAAGGACGAATGGGGATGGGGGCCTCCCGAGGAGAGGAAATCGAGGTGCTGGAAAACAGCCCGACCTCGATGTCCCGTCCCCCAAGGGCACCCATCCCAGTTCTATAGAAAACCAAAGATTTCCATGTCAGCGTAAAGACCACCTGGAACCAAGGTATCAAATGCAAATATCCTTCTTGATTCTAATCGAGACATATTGTTGATGTGGTTACCACCCCTCCATTGTCTTGGAACTTTCTCCAAGGCGACGAAGGTGAGATCTTTTGGATTCTGATTATGGTACTCCTTAAAGTGTTTGGAGACTGTATGTAGTTCGTAACCTTTTTGAATATTTCCAATATGTTCAGAAACTCTTTTTCAGTATTCTTTTTGTTCTTCCAATATATTGTTTTTTGCAGGTGCATTGAAGAAGATAAATTATGTCTGTAGAGTTACAAGTCAGGCATTCCTTAATTGTGTGGCAGTGTTTGTTTCTTGTTGATGTTACCTCTATTGTTTTCCTTGGGAATTTGGTGATTCTACAGTTACTGCACACACCACATCTAAAGAAGCCTTTCATGTTGAGCCATGTTTGTTTGTGATTTAGTTTATTATTTTTTACTGTTGCTGCTATTTTTATACCTAAGTTTGGAGCTTTGGTATATACAATGTATGGTTTGTCAGGTATTATTGAGCCTATTATTTTGTCTTTGGTCAGAATAGGCCAATGCTTATTGATTATTTTCTCTATTGTTTTATGTTGTGTATTGAATGGTAATATTATTTTCAGATTGTCCTTTTGTTCTAAATTTTTCAGATTTTTTGAGTCATTTGGATCATTCGGTTTAGGTTGAAAGAAATCATTTCTATCCATTTGCCTTTGAAAGTTTAGAATATTTTTCGTGGGACAACCCCTTTAACTCGATCATACTAATTATATTACTGTTTCCACCCCGACTGACTTTGAGGTGGAGGCAGACTTACGCCGCTTTGACACCAGGCTCCATGCTACCCCCCGGCTTATTTGCGGCCTGCAGCTGGAGCTCCGAGAGCTGCAGGCGATGATGGCCAGACGTTGTCAAAGGCCAGCGTAACCTTTTTTTTTTCCTTTCTTCTACTTATTTATTTTTTGTTGAAAGTTATTTATTTTACTAAAATTATTCTTCTAAAACCTGTGTTTTAATTGTTTTTTTAAAACTTTAACACCTTCCTGACATAATGTGAAGAAGACAGGGGTGTCTGTTTAGGCTGGAGCCTCCAAAAATTATGCATAGGCCAGAGCCCGCATTAATGTGAAGAAGACAGGGTTGTCTCTTTAGCCCGGGCCTCCAAAAATTGTGCATAGGCCGGAGCCCCCAAAAATTGTGCATAGGCCGGAGGCAGCATTAGTGTGAAGAAAAGAGGGATGTCTGTTTAGGCCGGAGCCTCCCAAAATTGTCCAAAGGCCATTTTCACGGATAAATTAACACAGGGTGTCTTCAGACCAAAGCATTAATAAATTATGCACACTCCGGTTCCCGGATTACAGTCAGAGAAAAAGGCTTGGCTTGTTTGGACAACAAGCCTGTAAACATTCTACCTTGTAAAAATAGGCAGTGAAAATTATATATAGGCTTTTCATGGGTGGCACAGCCAGTAGTAGTAGGGGACGGGGTACATCAGCACAGCAGAGAGTGAATAGTAAATACAACAAACTGCGGTGGAGTATAATAATCTCCGCTAATGTAACTTGTAACGGAAGGCAGAGGTAGACAACAGTGTAACTTTTATTTTTTAATACCATTTTTACTTTTTTTTAAATTTTTTTTATTTACTTTTTTTTTTGGGAGGAAAGGCTCCAAAACAAATTTACGAATACTAAATAGAACTAAGAACGGGGGAGTATAACAACAGCTGCTAGCCTGCTAAGTGCTAATGTTGAAAATGGAGGCGGAGGTAGACAACAGTTTTTGGATTTTGCTAACATTTTGGGGTTTTGGTTTGGGGTGTTCGGGTTCGCTCAGCCCATGACACGAGACATTTGGCATGCAACTTTATGGGCAGGCTGACAGCAACAGTGGGAAGACACTCGGACTATTTTGGCCTACCAGGCCTGATCTAATCATCTGCCTCAGCAAGAGGAGTGTGAAAATCGGAGGTAATCCAGCCTTGATTCATTTTTATAACTGTGTTTTTTTGGACACTGCCAGGTGACAGTTTGGTCCTTTTTGGGTGTCACCACCCCCCCGTCTGCCTTATTTTTAGGATACGCCTGTCAGTGCGTAAGCATGTGAGCATACAGCTTGCCATCCTGGCCAGTGTGCCCGAGGAGCCAGTTCTTTCCATCTCAGCCTCTCTCTGAGACACTTGAGTGTCCCTGAAGGTGTCATCGTCATTCTCCAGCTCCTCCAACTGTGTCTCCTCCTTCTCCTGGTCATCTTTAAACTCCTCCTCCTCCCCCTTCCTAGCTGAAGCTCTTCCTCATCCTCCTCTGCACCTCCATGGAACTTTGTCGTTGGGGCTCCCAACACTGACAGCATGCCGTGCAGAGAGATGTGCACGATTTCCTTCCCCCATTGCCCCCTGCTGCATGAGCGACAGTGTCTTTTCAAGGACAAATATTAGTGAAACAATGTCGTTCAGACCGCAGCTGTCCCGGCTGACCAATTTAGTGGCTTCTTCAAAGGGCTTCAGCACAGTTCAGACATCTCGGCCAGCCTCCACTGACGGAAATCTAAGCCACACCTGCTCCCTATAGTCGACGATTCTGGCTGCTGCTGGACAAAGTCATTCACTGCTCTCCGCTGCTCAAGGAGCCGCTGCAACATGTGAAGCGTGGAATTCCACCAAGTTGGCGTGTCACCTATCAACTGGTGTGGCGGAAGACCGTTTTGCCGCTGCAAGTCCAGCAGAGTGTTTCGGGACACATAAGAGTGACTGAAATGAGTGAAAGCTTCCGTGACTTTGCCAGCACTGTGCGCAGGCCAGTGAATGTTTTCAGAAATCTCTGAACCTCTAGATTTAGTACATGTGCCATACAGGGAGCATGCATGAATTGCCCCAGGTTCAGCGCTTCCACTATATTTGTCCTGTGGTCACTCACGACCTTGCCTACTTCCAGCTGGCGGGGAGACAGGTGTTGCCAAGACAGATTAAATCTAACACAGCATGGCAGCGTTTAACCTGGCACATGTGATAGGAAGGAGGGGGGTCAACTCTCTGCCCTGATGCTCCTGCAGGCTGACTGCCAATGGAGGTGAAGGAGGGGGTGGATAGGTGTGTGGTGGTCTGCAATCCTGGGTGGAAACTGCACGGAGGTGCCAAAAGCAATTGGCCCTGTTGCTGGGGGGTTGTTGCCTCGTTGCCACTAAAAACATTCGGCCAGTGGGCCATAAAGGACATGTATTGCCCCTGGCCATACACACTGCTCCAGGTGTCGATCGTGACGTGCACGGTGCTGCAGAGAGGCAGCTGCAGGGAGCATCCTATGTTGTCCGTGACGTGCGAGTAAAGGGCGGGGATAGCTTTATTTGAAAAGTAATGCCGGCTAGGGATCTTCCAGCGTGGCTGAGCGCAAGCCATCAGCTCCCTAAAAGCTCTACAATCAACTAAATTGTACGGCAGAGCAACTTGGTCAGGTGAGAATTAAGTTTACGCACTGTTGGGTTGCTTGTTGAGTAAACTTGCTTCCTGGCCACGCACTCAATGATGGACGGCTGACGAGTAAGAGGAGGTGGAGAAACGCACGCGGTTGATGACGAGGTGTATGTACTAGTTACGCCCCTGGATGTGGGCTGCCTGACATTAGGGACCCCGGGAGAAGTAGCCAGCTTTTCAGTATTAATGCGCTGCTGTAATACACCTTGGTTAGACAAATTTGCGGCATGACGCCACTTCAGATGGTTCCACAGAGCAGTGGTCCCTACATTTGAGGCTTTCCCACGGCTCAATTTCTGCTTACAGAAATTGCACGTGGCTGTGCTGATGTCCCCCAGCAGAGTGGTGAAATACTTCCACACACCTGATGTTCGGCCTCCAGAGGTGGCCAAGCTTGTAGCCCTTGCACGCTTAGACCCTGATGCCAGCCCCACCATACTTGGGGTCTCACTAGTTCCCAAGGCAGGCCTGGGCCTACCTCGCCTCTGCCCTCTGTCGCTACCACTACCACCGCCCTCCTCTTCAGAGATCAAATCCTTTTCACCAGCCCAATCCGGCTCCCAGGTCCTCCTGTCTAACACATCATCATCAGACTCCCCACCACTTTTGTCTAACTGCAATATCGGCTGTTCCCCCACCAACCTCCGCTTCCGGGCAGTCCAAACACTGACTGCTCTCTAAAAAATCATAAGGGAGGCTTTCCTCAATATCTGCCGGATTGTGCGATGGGGTTCGGTGGCCTTTTATTTGATAAAATGCAGAAGGGACACCACTAGGAGGGTGCACTGAAGGCAGAGAGGAGGCAGAAAATGACGGGCTTTGCTGGAGTGGAATGGTGGAGCAGAAGGAACACTCTGAGTCTGACCCCTGGCTACATGATACAATATCAGCAGAAAAAAGCAAGTCATCCGGCTGCGATTGAGATGAGTGAGCAATCCACTCCACTACCTCATCCACTTTCTCCTCTACAACAATTTTGCGCCTTGGTGGGTTAACCTGGTGGAACAGTGGCCAACTACTACGAATTCTACTGGTAGAAGCTGCAGCTACATGTCCTTTGCCACTGCTGGCCTGTGCCACCTTCTCCTTCTTTTTTTGGAGCTCGAGGTCTGGCTGACCGGCTTCTTCCCGAGCTTTTTGCCGCTCTCACCGCGAACACTTCCGCACAAATAACGAACATATAGTAAAAGTTCGCTAATTAACTGAATTTGTACGCATTAACGTATAAATTTACTGAAAGCATTAGCGTATAATTCATCGGACAAGTAAATAGCATTTGCATACAAAGGTTTAAGAACATTTAATATTCGACCAGAGCGAATCTGAAAAGATCCGGATTCGCTTCGGAGTAGAAAATTGCGAAGATTCGTATCGAATCTACGAAGCGACAAATAAATTAGCTCATCTCTACATAGAAGGCATGTAAAAGTGGACAGGGCCTTCTGGTAAAGGGGGTGTGGCTGGTAAAATGGGCATGTCTAGCCACTCATAAATTCTGGCAGTATGTATGCTGCAAACCTCTGTCTCCTTGATACCTATGACATAAAGTGGCATCTAGAAGAACAAACGGATTGGGCAACAAAATTCAACATGTCCAATCTCTTTCTCCCTCAACGTCATCGGATAGTTGGGAGCAGGCTGCCAGGATATTATCATGTAACTCTATGCCTGTAATGTAATTTGAATTCAAAAGATTTGAGAATGAATAAGGTTACACAGGCTAAGTGAATAAATATATTTACTAAGTGTAATTAAATATAACATAAAACAGTTCACATACAGAGTAGTAAAAAGTAAATAATCATCACTGGCCTACACATACAATATGGGGGGGACTTCGAGTCCCCCATGTTATAGCACATGGCCGACACCCCAGGGTGTTACAAGAAAGAAATAGTGGATGATTTTCCACAATGGCGTGCCACCTAATTGTCTGTGCAAACCAGGGTTATGCCATTCAGCCTCTCCTCCCAATGATGTCCAGTGTACAGCACACATGTCTCTGAGATAACCACTCAGGAATTTGGCTTTCTCAGCACAATGGGGGTTGGGTTGGGGGTTTATCGGGGGTATGTTATCTAACTATAATAGCACAGAGTATAGAAGGTGATATAAAGGGGAACAGAACCAATCAGTAGTTCATCCTGTATGTAAAATACGTTTTGATCACATTTGATACTGTCCCACTTAGACATTTAATTGGTAAAGTAAGGTCTATAGGCTTAGACAGTATACTTTGTAATTGGATTGAAAACTGGCTGAATGACCATGTCCAGAGAGTTGTGGCCAATGATTCCTATTCAGAATGGTCCCGGGTTTAAGTTATTAATGATATAATTATTAGCACCATATCTATTTTTGCAGATGTCACCAAGCTTTATAGTACTTTGCAACACTTTGGACACTTTGGAATGTTTGAGCATCAACTTGGCTAATGAGGTTCAATGTGGATAAATGTTCTACATATTGGTAGTAATAATCTACGTGCATCATATGTCCTAGGAGATGTAATAGTGGGAGAGTCACTTGTAGAGAAGGATTTGGGTGTACTCAAATTAAAAAACATTATAAAATGTCAATCAACTGCTTCTAAAGCTGCTAGGATATTGTCATGTATTAAATGAGGCATGGACTTGCGAGACAGGGATGTAATATTACCACTTTACAAAGTTCTGGTGCAGCCTCCTCTGGAATATGCAGTTCAGTATTGGGCACCAGTCCATAGAAAGGATGCCCTGGAGCTGGAAAACATAAAGAAACATCCAGCACTTCCCGATTTAAAAACTAGTTCTTTATTAAGGTGTGCAATACAAAATACAAACTGAAGTTGCAGTTAAAATATACAAAACTGGAGCTGGAAAAGGTACAAAAGAGAGAAACTAAACTAATAAGGGGCACAGAGAGTCTTAGTTATGAAGAAAGATTAAAAGAATTACATTTATTTACAAGTTATTATTAAGAGATGTCTAAGGGGGGACATGATTAAAGGGGTTCTGTAGTTCTTTAAAACTGATAGATCATCAGCATCTGATCGGCGGCGGTCCGACACCCGGGACAGAGTGAACAGAGCTTAGCCCCGCCCAGGCCAGTGAAACTAGTCGTGACGTCACTGGGCCTGCGGTAAACACAGAGAAGGCTGCGGCGCTCCTGCAGCGCCGCTGCCTTCTCAAACAGCTGATCGGCGGGGGTCCCGAGTGTCGGACTGCCGTCGATCAGATGCTGGTGATCTATACAGAGGATAGATCATCAGTTTTAAAGAACTGCAGAACCCCTTTAAACTATACATATGTATAAATGGGCCGTACAAAAAAAATATGGTGAAAAGCTGTTCCATGTAAAATCCTCTCCATCTGGAGAAGAAAAAGTTCAGTCTCTAAAGGTGTCAAGGCTTCTTTACTGTAAGAACTGTGAATCTATGGAACAGACTACCTCAGGACGTGGTCACAACATGAAAAGTGGGTAGTTTTAAAATGAGCTCAAATGACTTCTTAAAAGTAAATTACATTAATGCTTATTAAAATATGTAGAAATACGGGTCTCACTCCACTTTTTGTAAAATTCACATCCCCACCCATTCCTTGATTGAACTTGATGTACTTATGTCTATTTTCAACTGTTTTAACTATGTAACTATTAGAGATGAGCGAGCATGCTCGTCCGAGCTTGGTGCTCGTTCGAGTATTACGGTACTCGTAAGTACTCGCTGCTCGGACGAGTATCTCACCATGCTTGAGGAAATGGCAACTTCCGCATTGTGCATTTTTGGCGCCTATAAACTCAGCCAATCACAAGCCAGGAGACTCTGTGGTACACCCAGCATCACGTGGGGCCCTTACATGTCGATAGCAGGGGTTGGCTAGCCTGATCAGGTGACCCTGGAATATACTAGTGACTGCCCGCGGTGCTCGGCTCAGATGCTGTCTGGATGTCGTTAGGGATAGAGCTGCTGCGTTTCAGGGAGAGTGTTAGGGCCTGCATTTAGTTCTTTGTTAGGCAGGAGTGATCTCAAAAGAACCCAACAACCCTTCTAAGGGCTACAAGACATTTTTTTTTGTCTCCTGGCTGGGCTGGCTGGCTGGCACTAGTAGGGCAGCTATCGCCATATATAACCCTTTTTTTTTATTGTTATATCTCAGTGATACAAATCCATTTCATACAGCAGTATGGAACCATTCTGTGTGTCACAGTTCAGCTGTCCACTCACTACAATCCGTATTTTCACTGATACAGCTAGATTCCAAAAATCTCTGTGCGACATTTGTCTGGGTTGCAGTCAAAATAACCACCATCAGCAGGGGCTGAGTTTGCTGTCTGATAGTTTCTGCACGTCACGTTCCAAAAAAAAAAACAAATCTAAAAAAAAATCTAAAAAAAAATATATATAAAAAAATAGTTTTTTTGTTGTTTTGTCTCAGTGATACAAATCCATTTCACACAGCTGTATGGAACCATTCTGTGTGTCATAGTTCAGCTGTCCACTCAACACAATCCGTATTTTCTGTCCAGGTGACACATTCTGTACGTCACTTAATTAAACAAGGTCTTTTGCTCTCAATTAAACAGCTAGATTCCAAAAATCTCTGTGCGACATTTGTCTGGGTTGCAACTAAGCAGACCAAGTCTGCCTAATCTAATAGTTTCCGTGTAATTGCTCCATACTGCACGGTACGTAATAACATGCGTAATTTTGATCTAACTTATCCACCTATATATTTACTTGTTCAGACTGAACAAGTTTGTGGGTTTCAGTACAGCAGGCCCATTTATTTTATTTTTTTTATATAATACACTAATATACAGAAAATGTTGAACCCCAGGGCTAAGGGTCGAGGACGAGGGCATGGGCGTGGGCGTGGGCATTCAATTACTGCAGGGGGCAGAGGCCGTGGTCCTGGGCAGGGTGAGACAGTACCTGCTGATGAGGGAGCAGGGGAACGCCGCAGAGCTACACTCCCTAGCTTCATGACTCAACTTACAGGGACACGTGGTAGAGGACTGTTGAAACCACAACAGTGCGAACAGCTGATGTCGTGGATTGCGGACAATGCTTCAAGTAATTTGTCCACCAGTCAGTCTTCCACGCAGTCCACCCATTTTACCCAAGGGAGCACTCCTCTGGCTCCTCCACCTCAACCTCCTTCCCCCCAGTCTGCCCCCTCCCAGGAAAATTTGGAATGCGATCCGGCATACTCTCAGGAACTGTTTTCTGGACCCTTCCCAGAGTCACAAACCACTTCTCAGGTTGCTGCTGACCTCGTTCCCGATGCCCAAGTTTTCCAACTGTCGCAGTCTGTGGGTGATGATGATGATGACAATGTTGAGTTAGTGAAAGAAGTTTGTAAAGAGGTGTCGGACGATGAGGAGACACGGTTGTCAGACAGTGGTGAAGTTGTTGTCAGGGCAGGAAGTCCAAGGGGGGAGCAGACTGAGGAATCGGAGGATGACGAGGTGACTGACCCAAGCTGGGTTGATAAGCCGAGTGAAGACAGTGCTTCTGAGGCGGAGGCGAGTGCTGCACCAGAACAGGTTGGAAGAGGCAGTGGTGTGGCCAGAGGGAGAAGCAGGGCCAGAGCTGGTGCATCAGCAGCAACTGTTTCATGTAGTGAAGCTCCCGTGGCGAGGCCTAGATGTTCGCAAGTCTGGAGGTTCTTTAAAGAAAGTGAGGATGACCGAAGGACTGTGGTGTGCAACCTGTGCCACACCAGGATTAGCAGGGGTGCCACCACTACTAGCCTAACCACCACCAGCATGCGCAGGCATATGAGTGCTAAACACCCCACTCAATGGAACCAAGGCCGTTCACCACCTCCGGCGGGTTCCACCACTGCTCCTTCCCCTGTGTCACTCGCTGCCTCTGCTAGTCAACCCCCTGCCCAGGACGCCAGCACGAGCGCCTCCCGCCTGAAAACCACACCTTCGCCTCCACGATCCTCCACAGCGTCCACCAATGTGTCCCAGCGCAGCGTTCAGCTGTCTTTACAGCAGACGCTGGAGCGCAAGAGGAAATACAGTTCCACCCACCCACATGCCCAAGCCCTCAACGTCCACATCTCCAAATTGCTGAGCCTGGAGATGCTGCCCTATAGGCTGGTAGAGACCGAGGCCTTTCGCAATCTCATGGCAGTGGCTGCCCCTCGGTATTCGGTCCCCAGCCGCCACTATTTTTCCCGATGTGCCGCCCCAGCCCTACACCAGCACGTGTCAGAGAACATCCTCCGTGCCCTGACCAACGCTGTTTCTGAGAAGGTCCACCTAACCACGGACACGTGGACAAGTGCTGCCGGGCAGGGACACTATATCTCACTGACGGCACATTGGGTTAACTTGGTGGAGGCTGGGACCGAGACTGATCCTGGGGCCGCTCATGTACTGCCCACACCGAGGATTGCGGGGCCTACCTCGGTCACGGTCTCTCAGACGTACTATGCCTCCTCCTCCGACCCCTCCTCCTCCACCGAATTACCATCCATGGGCACGGCGCCTTCAGTTGGTAGCTCTAGGCGCAGCAGCAGTGCCGTGGGTAAGCGCCAGCAGGCGGTGCTCAAACTGCTGAGCATAGGTGACAAAAGGCACACCGCCCAAGAGCTGTTACAGGGCATCACGGCGCAGACCGATGTGTGGCTGGCACCGCTCAACCTCAAGCCAGGCATGGTTGTGTGTGACAACAGGCGTAACCTGGTGGCGGCTCTGCAAATCGGCAGACTGACACATGTGCCATGCCTGGCCCATGTGTTCAATCTAATAGTTCAGCGGTTCCTCAAGACATACCCCAATCTGTCGGATTTGCTCACCAAGGTGCGCCGCATCTGTGCGCATTTCCGCAAGTCGACCACAGATGCTGCCACTCTCAGGGCAGCGCAGCACTGCCTACAACTGCCCGCTCACCGACTGTTGTGCGACATGCCCACGAGATGGAATTCGACATTAAACATGTTATCCAGAGTTTACCAGCAGCGCAGAGCGATTGTAGACTGCCAGATGTCAACTTCCACCAGAACTGGTAGTCAGGTCAGTCAGATTCCTCAAGTCTACAATGAGGAGTGGACATGGATGTCTGATATCTGCCAGGTGTTGAGCAACTTTGAGGAGTCAACACAGATGGTCAGCGGCGATGCCGCCATTATCAGCCTCACCATCCCGCTGCTTTGCCTGTTGAAAAACTCACTGCTCAGCATGAAGTCGGATGCTTTGCGCTTGTCACAAGAGACGGTGGAGGAAGATACGTCGCTTGATAGCCAGAGCACCCTCCGGTCTGTTTCTCAACGCGTATCGGAGGAGGGGGATGAGGATGAGGAGGAAGAGGAGGAGAATGTCGGCGAGACAGAAGAGGGTACCAGTGCTCAGTCCTTCTTAACTCTTGAGCGTGTATGGGCTGAAGAGGAGGAGGAGGAGGAAATGGAGAGTCAGGCCAGTGAGGAGAGGGAATTCTTGCGTGTTGGGACTCTGGCGCACATGGCAGACTTCATGTTAGGCTGCCTATCCCGTGACCCTCGTGTTAGAAGCATTTTTTCAAACACCGATTACTGGGTGTTCACTCTCCTGGACCCACGGTACAAGCAGAACCTTTCCACTCTCATCCCTGCAGAGGAAAGGAGTTGGGTGCTTCCCTAACATGTGATGGGCATGTGCCTCGCCTTTCTTTGTCTGGGTGAGCACAATTGCCATGAGGGTAACCACCAGGCTGTTGCCTGAGAATTTGGGGTAATGGTGGGATTAGGCAGCCTCAGAGGCATCCATGCATGCTGCCCCTGCTGTTTCCTGTCCATTTCCGTGGTGTTTCCATCATTTTCTGAGGTTTCCAGGTTTTCACCCAGCCTTCCCTAGGCAGAGCCTTGGTCCCCTGCAAAAATGCTCGAGTCTCCCATTGACTTCAATGGGGTTCGTTATTCGAAACGAGCACCCGAGCATCGGGAAAAGTTCGACTCGAATAACGAGCACCCGAGCTCATCTCTAGTAACTATGCAACATATAGGCCTATAATTAAACCCCTCTAATGCCTCCTCTTATGCCTGGGCCCCTAATACAGGTTGTACTGCTATAGGCTGACCACCCACCTCCCGTCGCCTGATGTTTTGATCCGCTCGACAGGGAGATGCAGCAGCAGCCGTGCAGGCATCAGAAGCATGCTCATGCATGTCTCCGCATGCTCATGCAATGTGCGTTCACAATACAGCAGTTACCTCAGAGCGGGTTTGAACAAGAGTAAGCCGGCCACCTCTACTACATGGTCGCGGTGACCGTAACTAGGGGCAATGGCCTGACTGATGTGTGTGGGACAATGGATATACAAATAGGCAAATCTTCTAAACGGTACATTTTATATAAATACATTCTATTAGTAATAATATTGGTATGGCTATATCTAACTATACAAATTACATTTGTGAGATGGGAATACCCCTTTAAGTTATATATGTAGTGAACATTTGTGTGAGGGTATGCATGTATAAGTTATTATATATATATATATATATATATATATATATATATATATATATATATATATATAGTACAAACTTACCAACGCTCCCAGAACATCCAGGTGACTTCCAGAAAAAGTTTAGACCTCCCGAACTCCCAAAGGAATTGGTAAATCCCTGCACAGGGCATAGAGGACATGTCATGAAAGGGATGCTGCCATACATAGGGGTGGAATCTCAGGGCTTGTACTCATATTGGCAAGTAAGCTACAGTATGCCTCACAGTGCTCTGAATATTCCTGGTTCACTCCAAAGCAGTGTATGAGTCTTACTAAATGGCCTCCAGTATGTTATTTGGGGGGCTCCCAAAGAATGGAGTTCTCCATAGTCTTGGAGCCCTTAATTTGGTCTTGCTTGTGGTATGTAATTCCAAGCTCTTTCAACTTGGACCGGACCCATAGTTCAGCCAAGGTGGTTACTGGCTGCTGTGCAATAGAGATCAGTCACATCCAATGTGACCAGTTTATATTTGTCAGTCTCAAGTCAATCACATAGAATTTATTTTTCCTTTTTTCCATTTTCCACTAAAATATATACACAGTTTAGTCATATTATTATGACCACTTCCTATGTTCGCCATCAGCAGCAGGAAGTTATGTGTTGTGAGCTGGCTTGGTGGCTATATAAGATGTGCAATAGGCTGTCAGCACATATTGCTGTCATGAGTAAATGGGGCGATTTATCAGAGTTGCAAAAAGGGTGGCTGTATTTCTGAAACTGCGCAGTTTGTGAATTGTTCGTGAGTGGAAAAATTGCACCATTTCAAATAAGTGATGTGGAAACTGCAGAGCACAACAAGCCATTGATGTGAGAGAGGTGGACGTCAGCCACAAAGGTCCTTAAGGGCAGACCTACCTGCTACAGTAGAGCAGCTCTCTGCCAAAATGAATCAGGGAGCTACCAGACGTGTGTCTAGAACAACAGTTCAGCGGACCCTATTACGTATGGGGCTCCAAAGCAGACTGATAGTCACTGCATCTCTGACAACGGAGTTGCATCAGCAGAAAAGGCTTCAATTTTCACTGCAGTATCTGAATTGGACCTCGGCTAATTGGCAGAAGGTTGTCTTCTCTGATGAGTCATGTCAAACTCATGGAACGGTTGGACATTGGTGTGTCAGGGGGAAAAACATCAGAGAAAAAGCATCCCTGCAACCATTTTTGGAAGAGCACAAGCTGGTGGTGGCAGTGTTATGGTGTGGGGAATTTTTTCATACCATTCTCTGGGCCGACTCTATGTAGATGGCACTCTCAACGGATTTGGGTATGCATGTATCCTTGCAGATCACATACATTCATACCTGCTGATTGTATTCCCCAGGGTGGATGGCATCTTCCAGCAAGACAATGCAACATTGGTTGGAAGAGAATGACCAATGAGCAGGCACAATTACAGGGAATGACAATCGCACTGCCCCTCTCGTTGAACCCCTGATCGCGGCATCTGAGGCTACCATTTAGACCTTTCAGCGGTTAATCAGGGTAAAATTAAAAATACTCACCTTTTGCATTTGCTTGCGTAGAGGCCGTCTCAGCCATCTTGATTAAAGATACCGACATCATTGATAATGTCACCAACCAGCACGTCACCCCACACAAGATTTCACAAGGTATCTCCAAGCAAGATGGATGAGATGTATGTATTTTTTGGTTTTCACTGCCATTTCAGGGAAAATTGATTTGTTACCACGAAAAGTGCGGATATTTGGCTTCGCGGTGAATAAAATTTTTCCTGAAATTTGGATAAAAGTCAATTCCTCCCCAACACACCCTCCAGTAGATTTTGAATGCACTGCAGTGTAAAGTTTCCTTGCGCTTCGTGGTAACAAATCATGTTTTCCTAAAGTGGCGAGTGCAGGTGTTACAAAGCGAAGCTAAGTGTGGAGGAGACAAGCCTGGGAATTCAAGATCACCCATAATGCCATGCAGCAGCCAATCCACAGCCATTCCCTGTGATGTCACAGCCCTAATGTCACGCTCTGGTGTGGAGGGTATAGCCACACCAAGCGTAAGAGGGAAGGGAAAAGGACCAAACAAGGGAAACGGTCACCTCCTGTAGGAAACCCTGAAACTAGGCCCTGACTGACTATCAGTATGAACAGGCCTTAGTTGTAGGAGAGTTCATACACAGGAACCTAATAACACCTGACCCTAGAGAACCCTGCCACTAGTGACAGGGGAAGGAGTCAACCCATTCCTCCAAAAGGCAGGATGAACAGGAGACTCCAGAAAGCAAAACCACAACAGGGAAAAGTGGGATAAACACAAAAGGGAAAATGACACTTATCTTAATGCAGATATTGCAGCAACCGGATCTCAGCCGAGATCCACACCACGCACAACAATGTCAGCAGAAAGTATAAACCGCAAGGGATACTGGAAGAGGAAGGTATAAATAGGGGAAAGATAATCACCACACCCTCAACAGCTGAGGGGAAGGGCTGTGGTAAACAGCAACCAAACCAAGAGGAAAACATGTCAAATTATGTCACTTTTGAAAGTCTACCGAACGCCTGCAACCTGATGTAGGCACGTTCGTGACACCTATAAAACCCTCATCCTACGTGGTCTCTGCCATTGTCCTGTGAGCTGAGCATAGGGAGAGATGTGGCAAGTGCTCATTCGCTAGGGTCAGTGTTGCTTAAAACAGTTAATATAAGAATTTAGTACCAATAAGATGGAAGCCTTTATTATTCCGGTGCCAAGCATGCCAACCAATACTCCAGTGTGAGGGGCCAGGTCTTAAAGGGGTTCTCCGGCTTTTAATATTGATGACCTATCTTCGGGATAGGTCATCAATATCAGATTGGTGGGGGTCTGACATCCGGCCCCCTGACAATCGGCTGTATGAAGTGAAGGCATGTGCAGTATGCACGGCCTGTCTCCCATCTCTCTACCTGCTTGCTGCTGGTATGTCTATGGCGAGCAGGAAGAGAGAAGGGAGAAAGCATAGTATACAGTAAGACCCCCTACGGATCTGATATTGATGACCTATCCTGAGGAACCCTTTAAATGATGACCCTCCTCATCTTTTGATATCTTTGCTTCCTTGAAAAGTCAGCAAGATGCAGAGAGAGGAGGAGCTGGATGTTCCTGATGACTTATTCTCATCAATATTAGATGATGTGCAAAAGGAGGAAAAGCAGATGGCAGAAGAAGGGCTTCCTTCTGTAGGACAGGAGAGCGCTGGGGTTGGAGAAGTGGAAATGCCAGCATATTGTGCCCCCACCTAACCAGCCAAACCCCATACCAGCAACAGCCCCCGTTTAAAAGTGCATTAAAGGTGCCTTGCGGCCATTAACAATGAACAAAATACCTAAAAGAAAGTTGTAATATTGTAACTGTTAAACCATAACTACGGCTAAGGACACAAATTTTGCAAAACATTGCTAAAAATAATCTGTATATTTACGACAAGCTACTCCATTTTCCTGTCACAGACAGACTGACATGCAAGTTGCTAGCCAGGGCATCACTGGGACATGTCAATGATACTCAAAGTTACAGTTCTACTGTCAGTTCTATGAGCAACTTTCAAGGTCCTCCTGGCGATTGTGTGAGTTTAGGATTCTTCCTGTATACAGCAGACTTTACATTTTTTATTTTGTCGGTGCAGCTGTTTTGATGAATTTCTACTAAATCTAATATGGATAGACAGATTATACATTTAAGTCGCTGACACACAGTGACTGGGAAAGGTCACACACTGAATCTTCAAGGGGAGAAAACTTTTCCCTTTTATGAAATCACATCATTACAAAATTTAGTATAAGTACATATTATAAATAATATAGCAACATTTGACTTTAAAGTGTACTTAAACATTCACATAAACTTTACAGTATTAAAACCTGTTCTAAATGTGATAAAAATAATTTTTGTAATATACTTTTTTCTATTATTGAAGTTCGCAATGTGGTATGCAAGGCTTTTAGCAGAGATGAGCAAACACAGGCAGGAGTTCTGCATAACATATTGGTGCTCCTGCCTGTGCTTGCTGCACAAAAGCCTGGCATATCACATCAGAGATGTGCTATGCAGAACTTTTGGCAAGCGGCAGTGCCGCAGCTACAGGGATCATAGCAGTGGCACCACAGGGCTCCCCTTGGAATAAATATAATACAAGGGACGTGCTGTCTCCATCTACTTTTTCACTTGGATTAATTTACGTATGGGGAACTGAACCTATACTCCAGAAGTGCTGTTTACTTCAAATTTAACAATTTGTTACATTTGGTAAAGTTGCCTCAAAGTATGCCAATGCAGAAGACTCAAGCAAAACTTCAAAAACTCTGAATATTACCCTCATAAAAAATGTCCCCCCTTTATTTTCCTTATTTTGTACTGTTTTTGAGACCTCATGCCCAATGCCTTATTCACACATTGCAGATTCAGTCAGAATTTTACATCAGTATTTTGAAACCAAAACCAGGACTAGATCTTATATGGCCTATAACTGGCCTTGGGAAGACTCTGCAAAAAACTGGCACCTCCAAACAATATGAAATAAAATACTTGCTAGCAATGCAAAAAGGAACAAACACCATATACAGCAGCATATTTCTCCATACGCAAAGATGCATGCAAACACTGGCAACATGGATAAATCTGGATTGCATTACTGGTATATTTACTATATGAAAATCAGAAGCTCTTTGTGCACATTTTTTTATCAAAATTTTAATGGGCCCATCTACAAGGTGGCTTGCGTCTCCTGGGCCTAGGCACTCAAAATTCAGGGCAACGTAGAATACAGCTATATCATACTCTAATTAAAAAGACTCTGCAGACATCTGTCACAACTTCTGCAGTTCTTAAAGAGAATCTGCAGCACATAGCCACAATACCATACCACCTCCTACTTCTGAAGCACCTAAGAATTGTACATTTGTCAGCTGTACCCTGAGGGAACCAGCACTGCTACTATTGTGAATTGGACTGTATAACTTTCAGGAACTGTGTCTCTCTGCAAGACAGAAGTATACTAATCCTGCATTGGCTGGATTGTCTGTACCCCAAGTTCTCAGTAACGTTGATTGTGTTGCTATACTGTCTGTGCCATGTAATGTGCCTGGTTCCCCAGCAGGTGGCAGTGTATCTGGCAGAGACAGATCTTTAGATATCTGTCCTCTATAATCGTGTTGCGGATCAGCCGATAAACAAGGAATCACTCGTTTGTTGGCTGATTTGCATATTTTATTAGGATGTAAGATATACGATTATCGGCAGCACATCTCCCTGTGTAATCAGGGATAGATTACCAATAATCAATATAACTAAAAGAAGGAGGAGTGGCTATGATAGTGATTATTTCTCCCCATTCACTTTGCACTGGCTTGTGTA
Source organism: Rhinella marina (assembly GCA_900303285.1). Classification (NCBI taxonomy): domain Eukaryota; kingdom Metazoa; phylum Chordata; class Amphibia; order Anura; family Bufonidae; genus Rhinella; species Rhinella marina. The sequence continues at coordinate 12,370 of ONZH01016777.1, read as the reverse complement.
ATACGTCAATGCAAATGACTGCCAATCCGCATTTTTTTATTTGTGGCCCCTTGAAATAGAGCAATGTGACAATGTAGCCCCTACACCAAAAAAAGGTTGTGCACCTCTGGCCTACGAGAAGCCTGTAGACAGCAGTTGCACCTTCTATAATGATGTTATCCCAATGATAAAGTCCTGTATACACCTAACAAAGTAGAGAATAAATTCAAATGTAGACAGAGGGAATTGTTCAACTTTTTGTGTGAACGTATCGTGAAGCTGAGCATTTTTTTTATCATTTATCATTGATGGATTTGATGTAGAACTTTTGTGGACATTTATAGTTCTAGAAATCCTTAGGCCTAGTTCACACTTCAGTGATTCGGTTAGTGGTTTTCATTACTGATTGTGAACCCAAACCAGGTGCGAGTCAAAAACACAGAACAGATACCTTATCTCTGTGTAGGCCCCACTCCTGGTTTTGGCTCACAATCACTGACCAAAACACTGAAGTGTGAATTAGGCCTTAAAGGGCATCTGTCAGCAGATTTGTACTTATGAAGCTGGCTGACCTGTTGCATGTGCGCTTGGCAGCTGAAGGCATCTGTGTTGGTCCAATGTTCACATGTGCCTGCATTGCTGAGAAAAAAGATTTTTTATATATGCAAATGAGCCTTTAGGAGCAATGGGGGCATTGCCCTTACTTCTAGAGTCTCATCTCTTTCTGCCACTGATGCACCCTCTGCACTTTGATTGACAGGGTCAGGCAGTGAAAACATCATGATGCTTGGCCCTGTCAATCAAAGTGCAGAGAGTACAGAGCCTCCGGGAGTAATGGCAACGTCCCCATTGCTCCTAGAGGCTCATTTGCATATATTAAAACATCATTTTTCTCAACAATGTGGGCACATGTGAACATGGGACCAATAAAGATGTCTTCAGCCGCCAAGTGCACATGTAACAGGTCAGCAAGTTTCATAGGTACAAATATGCCCTTTAATGACAATCCTAAGCAATGAGAGCACATGGGGTTAACACTACCCTGTCATCACCTATCTGTAAACTGCTTTTTATCATTAATTTTCAGGCCCTGTTGAACACAGCAAGCAGTTTCCCAAGGTTACTCTTTACTTAAATCATGTTAATAACTTAATTACTCTGTAGCTGCTAACCTTTATGTAGTCTAAATTACTCATTTGCACATCAGGGCAATGCAAGCAATATACATTTTGATGATAACCTTATTAAGCACACAGAAAACAAGTGCGTTAGAAGTGGATCCAGGAAATGATGTGCAGGGAACAATTAATATCCTCAGTGCCGGCTATGTGTTATTTTTTTTAAGTCAGAATTAATTTGGCAATGTAGATGAAACCCGTTAAAATTGGCAAACCAAGGAAAATTAAGGTCCTTTCATGACTAAGACATTTTTAATATAGTAGTGACTGCAAAAGTTCTTTTTGAAGAGTTAACGTGTACATACACCTTCAATAGCTGTCAACTGAATAACTGAACAGCCGACAGCTATCTCTCCTGACTCCCTCTATGGGGGTCTTTATTTCAACCAGTATGGTTGTGTATGTATGGCAAACCCAGGGTTAATAATCAAGCTCAGCCCTTCTGGGAGGTTAGATGTGGGCTGGCCTCACCCTTAACCTTCAAGAAGGGAGTTTCAGAGAGGAAGAAAGCCATGCCTTATGCTCCTTTTTCTTAGACCTAAATATCCAGAGACTAACCGTTCTCTGCAAGATCTACAAAGACAGAGAAAGAAGTGGAGAACTTGGAATCTGCATGGTCAACCATTGGAGTCAATAAGGTAATCTGTGACTATAGCCATTCAGACCTTACTGCAGTGGAAGGACACTATTAACCCTTTCAGTACCGGAGGTGTTTTCGGTTATGCGTTTTCGTTTTGCGCTCCCTGAATTCAAACAGCCATAACTGTTTTATTTTTCTGTTCACATAGCTGCATGAGGGCTTGATTTTTGCGGGACAAGTTGTACTTTCCAACGCCACCATTTAATATTGCATATGGTGTAGTGGAAAGCTGGAAAAAAATTCCAAATCGGGTGAAATTGCAAAAAAAAGGCTATTCCGCTACAGTTCTACGGGTTTTTTATTTACAGCGTTCGATGTTCATTAAAATTGACCAGTTGGTTTCATTCTACTGTTCATTACGAATCCGGCGATACCTAATAAGTATAGTTTTTTCTGCGTTTTGATAGTGATAAAATATTTATAAAGTTGGACATTTTTTTATTTATTTTTTTTTGTCATATCTTGATCACTATAACTTTTTGGTATTTATGTGTACGATGCTGTATGGGGGCTCATTTTTTGCGGGGCAATCTGAACTTTTTATTGATACCATTCTGGAGTGTGTATGACTTTTTGATCACTTTTTATTTAATTTTTTTTAGAAAAAAAAAGCGACAAAAAACACCAAATCGCCATTTTGACGCTTTTTTCCGCCACACAATTCGCCGTATTGGAATTTTTTTTTAATATTTTAAAAGTACGGGCATTTCGGTCACGGTGATACCCATGATGTCTATATTTATTGTTATTTAGGTATTTATTTTTTAATTATACAGAAAGGGGGGTGATTTAAGCTTTTATATTTTTTTATTTTTTATATATTTTTTAACTTCTTTTAAAAAATTTTTGTGATTATTTTAAAGCTCAAATACGAGCAAATAGATTGTGTTTTTTATTTTTCTTTATGAGCAATCAGGGTTTTTAATATTGAATTGCACTTTGAAAGCTGTAAACCTCATCAGCGAGGTTTACAGCTTTTAGATCGTGTACAGACACCCCATTTGACCACATGGGGCGTCTGTACACCATCTGTACAGCTTCCGGGTTTTTGCGCTACTAGATGCCGTGATCTCATGTGATCACGGCATCTAGTTGCTGAAGAGGGAACCGCCGATGGCGGTAAGTACCCGCAAGTCTCTGCTGTTAGAAACAGCAGAGACTTGCCGGCCACGACGCCCGCCGCACGTGCGAGCGGGCGCCATGTGTCCGCATCGCCCCAGCGCTGTACGTGTACGGCGCTGGTATCCTAAGGGTTAAAACACCCTTTACACTTGGACACATCCTAGCCAGACGTGCCATCAAGACTCTGTATCCCGCAGTGGATATTAAAGCCATTACTACCAGAGTACAGTGATCCCTCAACATACAATGGCCACAGGATACAATATTTGCAACATACAATGGTCTTTTCTGACCCATCGTAAGTTGAAACTAGACTCAACATACAATGCCCCAGACTCAGATCCAACCAATCAAGGTCACTTCTCTGGTAAAATTGCTGTATTAGTTGCAAGTTAGCACCTGTTCCTGACTGTTATATGTAAGGACTTGTTTTATCTGTCTTAGTTATCTGCTATTTTTTCTTAAATCTTCATTTTCTCTTATCTTGGATGACATTTTGGGGCTTTGGAATCAATTACTCAACTTACAATGGTTTCAACATACAATTAATATTGTATCTTGAGGGACCACTGTACCTGCCACTGTACCTGCCATAAATTCTACTGAGAGACTTTAGCAAGACAGAGAGGAAAGAGGGTCATAACTTCCATCCTTGCATAAATCCATGCACTGTGTGGAACTATGACTGCTATTGCTAGATGTGCTACTACTCCTATTTTGCACTACAGTAAAGACATTTATTCTTCTAACTGTAGCCTGGTTCCGGACTCCTACACCGTAAGCTGGCAACTGGACTCTACATGCCCTGCCTTGCACCCATCCAAACACCTAACATCAGTGGCAGCCCATCTACAAGGCAGGAGCCCCAGAATCTGGGTGTGCCCCAAGGGAAGAAAGGATGCCCTCTCTTTTCACTGCAATAGTAGCAAAACAGATGAGAATTTTCCAAATCCAAAATATCTCCTTGGGAATTCACATGCAGTGCAGATTTTAAATCCTCGGCATGACAATTCTTTGAGAGGAATTTCACATTTTATTTTTTCCTATGCTATACATTGGTAAAACTCCATGTCACTCTTTGTCATCCAAAAAAGACCTGCAGCAGATGAGGTGTGTATTATGAGGTTCTGCAGCAGCAGAGGTGTGCATCATGAGGTTCAGCATCAGCTGAAGTGTGTATTATGATGAACTGCAGCAGCTGAGGAGTGTATTATGAAGTTCTACAGCAGCAGAAGTATATATTATGAGGTTCTGCATCAGCCCAGGTTTGACCATAATGTTCTGTGGCAGCTGAGGTATGTATTGTGATGTTTTACAACAGTGGGGGGTTATGCAGAATCTAAATTGTGTATTATGATGCTTTAGGGGGATTTTTGTTCTCCACCCTGCTGGCCAACTTTTCTAGAAAGTGCCATGTGAATTATTCCTTTGAGTACAGCTACGTGGTAAGGTTTCCTGATGCAGACGGAAGCCAAAATTAGGAGTGGATCAGAGAAAAAGTATAAAGGACTTCTCATCTTTTCTTAATTCACCCTTGGTTTTAGCTTCCAAAACTGCATGCAGAAATCTGACCATGAGGACCCTTAAAGGGGTATTCCCATCACAATGGGTGCATATCGCTAGGATATCGCTGTTTTCCCAAGGTCCAGTCACCATCAGGCGCAGCTCCCCGCCGCTCCCATAGAATTGAATGGGAGCACACCGCTCATGCGTGGTCACCGCTCCCATTTATTTCTATGGAGCCGACTAAAATAGCCAAGCCAGGGCTCGGCTATTTTCGGCGGCCCCATAGAAATGAATGGAGGGCGGCTGCGCATGCGCAGTGCACCCTCCGTTCATTTCCCCGCTCAATTCTTGACATAGGTGCGGGTATGCCCCCATTGTCTGAGATGGGAATAACCCTTTAACCCCTTAAGAACCAACCCATTTTTCACCTTCGTGACCAAGCATAATTTTGTAAATCTGACGTGTGGTAATAACTTTGGAATGCTTTTACTTATCCAAGTGATTCTGAGATTGTTTTTTCGTGACACATTTTACTTCTTGTTAATAGTAACTTTGAGTCAATATGTTTTATATTGAGTCAATATGTTTTTTAAATGAAATTTCATTTTTTAGGATGTTAGAAGGCTTAGAACTGTAGAATTAATTTTTCAAATTTTCTATAAGATTTTCAAAACCGACTTTTTAAAGGACCAATTCAGTTCTGAAGTCACTTTGAGGGCCTTACATAACATAAACCACCCATAAACTACCCCATTTTAGAAACTAAACCCCTCAAATTATTCAAAACTGATTTTACAAACTTTGTTAACCTTTTAGGAGTTCCATAGAAATTAAAGCAAAATGAAGGTGAAATTTAAGATTTATTTATTTTTTGTACATATTTGAATCCATTTTTCCTGTAACACAGCAAGGGTTAACAGCAAAACGAACCTCAATATCTATTATCCTGATTCTGCAGTTTACATAAACCCCCCATACATATGTGATCTTAAACCTCTACATGGGCAAATGGTGGTGCTCAGAAGGCAAGGAGTGCCATATGGTTTTTGGAGGGCAGATTTTGAGCGAATAGTTTTCGGGAGCCATGTCACATTTGAAGGGAACCTGAGTTACCCTAAAAAGATAACCCACAAAAAATAGCCACATTTTGGAAACTACACCCCTCAAAGAATTTATCGAAGGACAGAGTGAGCGCTTTGGCCCAAGAAGCATTTCATAGGTTTCAGAAATACTTGGCTGTGAAAATGAAAAATTACATTTTTACAAGAAAATGCTGCTTTAGTCTCACATTTTTCATTTTCACACGGGTTAACAGGAGAAAATGCACCCCACAATTTGTTACCCATTTTCTCCTGAATACGACAAAACCTCATACTGTACGTGGCCATAAACTGTTGTATGGAAAGATGGCAGAGTTCAAACGGAAAGGAGCAGCATCAGTATTATTTAACATGGAATTTGCAGAAATTGTTTTTAAATTTTTTTTATTTCATTTTTTGGGAGGCGAAATGTGCAAAAATTGCAATTCTGTCAGTATTTTTTTTCTTTTTTTAATGGGGTCCTACATGTGGTATATTTGATATGATAATTTTAATCTGTGGGTCAATACGGTAATGGCAATATCAAATTTGTATTTTTTTCATGTTTTACCACTTTTATATTATTAAATCACTTTTTATTAAAAATCTTTTTTTTTCTGCATTGCCATATCTAAGACCCATGACTTTTTTTATTTTTCCATCAACATATCTATGTGAGGGTTTGTTTTTTGTGGGACTAGCTGTAGTTTTGATTGGTACCATTTTTTTAGGGTGACAAAAAAACAGCAACTCCATAATCAATTTTTAATTTTCTTTTTTACGCCACTGTAAGGTCATTACGGATGCAGCAATATCAATTATGTGTAGTTTTTTTAAATTTTTTAATCAATTATAAGTGAGCAGAGGTCTTGAAGATCCAGAGGGCCTGGTGGCTATACAATGCATTGTAATAGTCATTGAAATGCACTGTATTGTCAGTTTCACAGACCCTCGGGGTCTGTCAGGCTTAGATGACTGGCAAGACCAGATGCCTTTGTAAGGCGTCCGGTTGCCATGGTAACCATCGGTCCACTGCCATTGCAGCGGGGCAGCCGATGGAAGAGAGAGGGAGCTCCCTATTTCTCTTAACCCCATGGATGCTGTGGGTGGCTACTGACCACTGCATCTAAGGGGTTAAATGGGTGCAATCGGTGCTGGCACTGATTGCAGCCATTTCAGCAGAGTGTCAACTGTAAGTTACAGCTGGCACTCTCTGCTGATGGCAGTTGCTAGTGGGGGCACGTAAGGGGCTCACAGCATTACCTCTGTACAGGCTCTGATCTCCACGGGCAGGATCTGTGGAGATCAGAGCCTGCAAATATATTAAAGCTCTGATTGGTTACCTCTATGATTGGTCCCTTGCCAGCAGCCCTTGTGTCTCATCTGTCGGGGAGAATGGAGGCTCCGGTAAAAGTTTGGGTGTAACTGTACGCCTAGGTATGCAAACTTACTGCTCACCTGGATGTACAGTTACACCACTGGCGTAACTATAGGTGTCGTAGCAGTCGCAGTTGCGACCGGGCCCCTAAGCCAGGGGGCCCAGAAGGCCCCCTATGCCAGTGGTGCTCTACTGTTCCCGTTATAAGATGCAGTGCATCTTTTAAAGGGAATACTAGTGAGCGTTTCCATAATGGAAGCGCTCACTAGTATGCAGAAGGAGGGGGAGAGAAGCGTCAGGACGTACAAAGCGCACTCTGACCTGACGCTGCAGAAGGTCAGGTGATTGCAGCGCGGGCCTGGGAAGAGGTGAGATCGGGGAGAGAGCCAGGACAGGGAGAGGAGCGACAAAGTAGAGGTAATTTTATTTATTTGTTTCATTGTCTGATATGAGGTCTGATATCAGGGCCTAAAGGGGGGTCTGATATTGGGGGCCTAAAGGGGGGGGGGGTCTGATATTGGGGGCCTAAAGGGGGGATCTGGTATTGGGGGCCTAAACGGGGGTCTGATATTGGGGGCCAGAGGGGGGGTTGATATAGGGGGTCTGATATGGGGGCCAGAAGGGGGGGTCTGATATGGGGGCCAGAAGGGGGGGTCTGATATGGGGGCCAGAAGGGGGGTCTGATATGGGGGCCAGAAGGGGGTCTGATTAGGGGCTTTAAGAGTCTGAAGGGGGGGGTCTGACTTGGGGTCTAGAGAGGTCTAATGAGGGTCTGATTGGGGGTTTGGAGGTCTAATGGGGGTCAAATATTGAGGTTTGGAGGTCTAATAGGGGTCTTATATGGGGGTCTGGAGATGGGGGTGGCAGGGGCGTTGCTAGGCTAAAACATTCGGGGCCTGGGACCCTGATGTTTTCTCCCAGGCCCCGAATGTCCTGCCTGTTAGACCAATACAATCCTCAGGACGGCAGTACAATCGAATCTAACAGACTGCAAGATATGTAGGACCTGTGATGTGTGATCAGTTCCGTCCAATCCTGCACTGGTCACATGACTGTGACATCATCGCAGGTCTTTTTCAACCCCTGTCTTCTAAACTGAAGAGGAGAATTGTGGGGAAGAAGCTACAGTGATCTCTGCTACATCACAAGAGGTAAGTGAAGGGAGAAGCAGAGGGATGCTGGGAGTTGTGGTTATTTAACTGGGACTGTATGTTAGGGCAGAAGGGAGGGATGTTATCATGGGACTGTGTGTTGGAGGTGACTTCGGCAGGGTCCTGTTAGGGTACTTTCACACCTGCGGCATGGGACTCCGGCAGGCTGTTAGGATCCGTGCTGCCGCAGGTGCACGTGTGGGGCCGGAACTACGCTCTTGCCCCATTCACTGTAATGGGGGCGGGCCACGGATCCGGCTGCAGCACGGCAACCCCTGCCAAGAGGCTGCCAGAACAAAAGTACAGCATGTTGTACTTTTGTTCCGACCGCCTCTCGGCAGGGTTTGCCATGCTGCAGCTGGATCCGTGGCCCGCCCCCATTACAGTGAATGGGGCCAGAGCGTAGTTCCAGCCCCACATGTGCACCTGAGGCAGCACGGATCCGGCGGGCTGTTCATCCACCGGAACAGCCTGCCGGAGTCCCCTGCCGCAGGTGTGAAACTAGCCTTAGGCTACTTTCAGACTTGCGTTGTAAGGATCCGTTTGTGAGATCCGTCACAGGCTCTCATAAATGGTCCAAAACTGATCAGTTTTGTCCTACTGCATTCTGAATGGAAAAGGATCCGTTCAGAATGCATCAGTTTTGCTTCAGTTCAGTCAGCATTCCGTTTTGGAGGCGGACACTAAAACGCTGCTTGCTGCGTTTTGGTGTCTGCATGAAGAAACTGATCCAAACTGGCTATTTAAAAGATAATACAACCGGATCCGTTCAGAACAGATGCAGACAGTTGTATTATCATGACGGAAGCGTTTTTGCTGATCCATGACAGATCCAGCAAAAACGCTGGTGTGAAGGTAGCCTTATTTACTTTGGACTGTGGCGTGGAGTGATGTTATTTACATGGGACTGCATGTTGGAGGTGGCTGAGGGCAGGTTTATGTTGTTTACATGGGACTGTGGGGTGGAGTGATGTTATTTACATGGGACTGCATGTTGGAGGTGGATGTGGGAAGGAAGTGATGTTATTTACATGGGACTGTATGTTGAATGCGGCTGTCGGAAGGAGTGATATTTACATAGGACTGTATGTTGATGACGGCTATGGGAATGATGTTATTTACATGGGACTGTATTTGGAGGGGACTGTAGATAGAGAGGGATGTTATTTACATGGGACTGTATATTGACTGTATAGTGATGTTATTTACACAGGAGGGAAATAGCTTTATTTACATGGGACTGTATGGTGGAGGGGCTGAGGAATTATAATTTCTGAGGACACTAAAGGGAGGAATATAACTACAGCGGGCACTTCAGGGCGAGCATTATAACAGTAGGGGGAGCGATATAAATACTGGAGGCACTGTAGGGGTATTATAAATCCAGGGGACATAAGGCGTTCTTATTACTACTGGGGCTCTATAGGAGAGACTTATAGATCCGCCTTATTTCTACTAAGAGCACTATGGGGGCCTTATTACTACTGAGGGGTCTGTAGAGAGCTTGATTATCACTGGGGGAACAATAGGGGGCCTTATTACTAATGGGGGCTCTGTGAGGGCATTATTAATACTGGAGGACTCTTCTAGTAATGGGGACAATCTTGGGGAGCCTTATCAGTGCTGGGGTCAGTGTAGGGTGCAGTGTTACTAATGAGGGAATTACTACTGGTAGGACTATTACTATGGGGGGCACTATTATTTCTCCAGGATAGTATTTGGAGGTTTTGGGGGGCACAGCGAGCAGCAGGATAACACTGTGGGGACTCCAGGTTGGGGGATGATGATAGAAATGTGAGGAAGATAAGATGTCTGTGTGTCACATTCTGCAGAGACGAGGCGGCTAAGAGAAGTTGTCCGGGCCGAATGGAGAAGATGATGACAGAGAAGATCTACATCAGAGGAGACGTCACCTGGGAGGCCCTGGATGTGAGGTATGTTCTACTGTTGGGACGAGGGTCGACATAGAGAATTGGACCATATTCATTAGGGCTTGGGCCCCGGATCTTTTGAGACCCTAGCAACGCCCCTGGGGGGTGGTCTCATCTGGGGTTTGATATGGGGATTTGATCTGAAAGGTAAGGGGGTATTGTTTTTCTGTGTGGTACCAGTATTTTCAGGGGGACTGTTTCTGCAGTATAGTATTGGGAGGGGGGGCATAATGGGGTGTTGCGGAGAAGGTGAGAGGATGATGTAAAAGTAGGAAAGTAAGATGTCTGTTTGCTAAACTCTGCAGAGACGAGGCGCGGCTGAAAGAAGTCATCATGGCAGTCTGGTCTGACAGGAGAAGAGGAGGAAAGAGAATGTCTATATCAGAGAAGTCACAGGATGTAAGAGGTACATATGTGGGGATGTTTGTCCCTGTATGTTCTGTACAGCGCGTATCTAATGTTTTCCAAGTATGTATTTAAAGGGGTTGTCCTCTTTTTTTTTTTTTTTTGTACGAGCGCTGCCTTCTCTGTTCTGTTTACTGCTCATCACTGCAAATGCTACGGCGAGCAAGTGAACAGAGCACAGAAAGCAGCTCTCATATGAGCAATGCCCTCTTTTCAAACAGCTGATCGTCGGGGGTGCCGGAGGACAGGTCATCAGTAGTAAAAAGAGGACAACCCCTTTAACAGTAGGACTGGAGGGAAGGGGTTAGGTTGAGAATTCGCCATGGGGGGGGGGTGCGTTTCAATATTTGCCTCGGGCAGCAGAAAATCTAGGTGCACCTGCGCTGAGTGTGGGGTGGGGGGGCTCAAGCTGAACTGGTTGCACCAGGGCCCATGAGCCTTTAGCTACGCCCCTGAGTTACGCCCAGTTGCTTGAAGGAGTTAAAAATAGATTGTACTGTAATTGGCTCCAAAGACCCACCAAATGGGTTTCTATTCTGCTGGATCTTTGGGGTTCAATATTGTACATCAAGTGGTCCATTTCAGATATATGCACCAACCCTTAATTTTTAAGCCAAAACCCGAAAACCCCTCCAACCGATACCGCTAAATCATGACTGTTGATCCCCAAAAAACTGTTCTAGCCACCACACGCCACACAGACATGTTTGTAAGAGTGCCAGCCACACTGCTTCTAAACTAGTGACACCGATAGGGCTTTCTACTGTATGTCTGTGCCAACCACAGTGCTCCTGACCTGAACTCTTAACTACATACGAAAGCAAAAGAATAATTGAAACCAGTAATAATAACAATAGTCCTTTTTCCCAACTCACTTTCACTGATATTCTGCAGGAGCACCGTTAACTAAGTTACATATTTACAGCAAATTCACTAAAATTTTAGTCATTTTGGGCATTAAACCCCATGCCATGGTGACTACTGACAAGGTAGATGATAGATCCGTAAAACCTGCATATACATATCCCAAGGTGCACTTAAAGCTGAAAAATAAAAATCCAAAACATTTTTTAAAAAAATAGAACAAAAATTCAACAAAAACATATTGTTTTTTCCAAATGTTTGTAAATAAATGCAGTGGAAGAAACAGATACAATGTGTCAGGGCGACATAATAATGATCAGTAATATACAGTATGTTCAATATCGCTAACATTTACAGAGCATATGCTGCACTCAACATTGCTCGATCTCACAAGATAAGTATTTCATGATTGTCAGATTTTTTTTTTTTCACACCCTATTGAATTCTCTTGACTGCGGATGTCTTTCAACAGCTTGGTGACACCAGAATGATAAATGTGCGCAGTAGTGCAGCCTTACAGATAAAGTATGTCTTTCACCTTTACAATAAAAACTCTCATTTGCAATCCGAGACACAGCTGAAAATAAATGATCGTGTAACATTTTTGCCGAAGGATAATAATTTGTGGATACTAGTTATACAGAGCCTCATCCAAATGTCTGGTAATTATGACAAACTATCAATCAGACGGAGCAGTGTGGTACAGTCTACAGCTCGGGAGGAATGCTGGGCTGAAGTGCGAGTAATATACAAAATGTAGAATTTAAAAAAAGGAAATGAATTTGAGCGAAAGAGGTACAGCAGTTATAAAAAATACTCAAAATGTGCAATTATTTGCTTAACCAGTACAAGACTGTGCCATTTACCCCCTTTCCTGACCAGACACATTTTTGTTAGAATACGTAGCTTCCAAATTGATAACTTTTTTCACTTGGTTGTTTAAATCATTTTTTGCACCTTTTTTTCAGTCATTTTTTATTTTGATGCCATTTTTATTTTAGTGTTACATCTACTTGTTTTTATTTTTGTTATACCCAGGAAAATATAAAAAAAAGAAAACAAAAATAATATTCTTTTCACATTTTTCTACTCTTTTTTAATAGCACAAAGTGCAACTAAAACACATTTTTTTCTGTT
>ONZH01016776.1:0-14751 GCA_900303285.1 Rhinella marina | reverse complement strand
TTCAGACGGTGGGTATTAACACCAGGTATTTAAATTATTTTGCAAGAGAACGCACAGTACAGTTGCCAATTATAAGGCCTATATATTTTATAGTTCAAGGTACACAGCCGTGTACTAACTGTTCAGACGGTGGGTATTAACACCAGTATTTCAATTAGTTTGCAAGAGAACGCACAGTACAGTTGCCAATTATAAGGCCTATATATTTTATAGTTCAAGGTACACAGCCGTGTACTAACTGTTCAGACGGTGGGTATTAACACCAGGTATTTCAATTAGTTTTGCAAGAGAAACGCACAGTACAGTTGCCAATTATAAGGCCTATATATTTTATAGTTCAAGGTACACAGCCGTGTACTAACTGTTCAGGAACGGTGGGTATTAACACCAGGTATTTCAATTATTTTGCAAGAGAACGCACAGTACAGTTGCCAATTATAAGGCCTATATATTTTATAGTTCAAGGTACACAGCCGTGTACTAACTGTTCAGACGGTGGGTATTAACACCAGGTATTTCAATTAGTTTGCAAGAGAACGCACAGTACAGTTGCCAATTATAAGGCCTATATATTTTATAGTTCAAGGTAACACAGCCGTGTACTAACTGTTCAGACGGTGGGTATTAACACCAGGTATTTCCAATTAGTTTGCAAGAGAACGCACAGTACAGTTGCCAATTATAAGGCCTATATATTTTATAGTTCAAGGTACACAGCCGTGTACTAACTGTTCAGACGGTGGTATTAACACCAGGTATTTCAATTAGTTTTGCAAGAGAACGCACAGTACAGTTGCCAATTATAAGGCCTATATATTTTATAGTTCAAGGTACACAGCCGTGTACTAACTGTTCAGACGGTGGGTATTAACACCAGGTATTTCAATTAGTTTGCAAGAGAACGCACAGTACAGTTGCCAATTATAAGGCCTATATATTTTATAGTTCAAGGTACACAGCCGTGTACTAACTGTTCAGACGGTGCGTATTAACACCAGGTATTTCAATTAGTTTGCAAGAGAACGCACAGTACAGTTGCCAATTATAAGGCCTATATATTTTATAGTTCAAGGTACACAGCCGTGTACTAACTGTTCAGACGGTGGGTATTAACACCAGGTATTTCAATTAGTTTGCAAGAGAACGCACAGTACAGTTGCCAATTATAAGGCCTATATATTTTATAGTTCAAGGTACACAGCCGTGTACTAACTGTTCAGACGGTGGTATTAACACCAGGTATTTCAATTAGTTTTGCAAAGAGAACGCACAGTACAGTTGCCAATTATAAGGCCTATATATTTTATAGTTCAAGGTACACAGCCGTGTACTAACTGTTCAGACGGTGGGTATTAACACCAGGTATTTCAATTAGTTTGCAAGAGAACGCACAGTACAGTTGCCAATTATAAGGCCTATATATTTTATAGTTCAAGGTACACAGCCGTGTACTAACTGTTCAGACGGTGGGTATTAACACCAGGTATTTAAATTAGTTTGCAAGAGAACGCACAGTACAGTTGCCAATTATAAGGCTATATATTTTATAGTTCAAGGTACACAGCCGTGTACTAACTGTTCAGCCACGGTGGGTATTAACACCAGGTATTTCAATTAGTTTGCAGAGAACGCACAGTACAGTTGCCAATTATAAGGCCTATATATTTTATAGTTCAAGGTACACAGCCGTGTACTAACTGTTCAGACGGTGGGTATTAAACACCAGGTATTTCAATTAGTTTGCAAGAGAACGCACAGTACAGTTGCCAATTATAAGGCCTATATATTTTATAGTTCAAGGTACACAGCCGTGTACTAACTGTTCAGACGGTGGGTATTAACACCAGCTATTTCAATTAGTTTGCAAGAGAACGCACAGTACAGTTGCCAATTATAAGGCCTATATATTTTATAGTTCAAGGTACACAGCCGTGTACTAACTGTTCAGACGGTGGGTATTAACACCAGGTATTTCAATTAGTTTGCAAGAGAACGCACAGTACAGTTTGCCAATTATAAGGCCTATATATTTTATAGTTCAAGGTACACAGCCGTGTACTAACTGTTCAGACGGTGGGTATTAACACCAGGTATTTCAATTAGTTTGCAAGAGAACGCACAGTACAGTTGCCAATTATAAGGCCTATATATTTTATAGTTCAAGGTACAGCAGCCGTGTACTAACTGTTCAGGACAGTGGGTATTAACACCAGGTATTTAAATTAGTTTGCAAGAGAACGCACAGTACAGTTGCCAATTATAAGGCCTATATATTTTATAGTTCAAGGTACACAGCCGTGTACTAACTGTTCAGACGGTGGGTATTAACACCAGGTATTTCAATTAGTTTGCAAGAGAACGCACAGTACAGTTGCCAATTATAAGGCCTATATATTTTATAGTTCAAGGTACACAGCCGTGTACTAACTGTTCAGACGGTGGGTATTAACACCAGGTATTTCAATTATTTTGCAAGAGAACGCACAGTACAGTTGCCAATTATAAGGCCTATATATTTTATAGTTCAAGGTACACAGCCGTGTACTAACTGTTCAGACGGTGGGTATTAACACCAGGTATTTCAATTAGTTTGCAAGAGAACGCACAGTACAGTTGCCAATTATAAGGCCTATATATTTTATAGTTCAAGGTACACAGCCGTGTACTAACTGTTCAGACGGTGGGTATTAACACCAGGTATTTCAATTATTTTGCAAGAGAACGCACAGTACAGTTGCCAATTATAAGGCCTATATATTTTATAGTTCAAGGTACACAGCAGTAGTGCCAAATATAGTTTGGTATGTAGCAGAGCACCTAATACACCACTAATGCCTCTCTCTGTCCCTACTCCAGCAGCTATCCCTGAATACAGCAGCCGTTCTCTGCAGAGTGTATACAGTAGTAAAGCTATCACTGTACTGCACTATAGTAGCCCTGATAAGGGCTATTAATCACGCTCCTGCCTGTCCAACAGCTAAAACCTGTCTCTCCCTTCTCCAGCCTCTGTCCCTGACTAAGTTCACGCAGCATATGCGTACGAGCAGGAAGAGCTGAGTTTTTAATATTCGAGATCACATGGTTTTTCCAGCCAATCCATGTAGACGCCGTTTTCGCGCTGCCAGCGTGCTCAGCGTGCCTGTCATACCCCCCCTGCATGGTGATTGGTGGAAAAAGAGCGCCAGGGAAGGTGGGAGGGGAAACGAATTCTAAGTGCGCCATCGCCGTTATACTCGAACGAAATCGAGTACGCCGAATAGCGTAGTATTCGATCGAATACCAGCTCGATCGAACACTACTCGCTCATCTCTAGATTTTAACTATCTTGCTAAATAAAGGTTATATTTTATTTATCCTAATGAAGGCTAGCTCGGTCCACAAGGATACAATAAGCTATAGCATCACCTCATAGAGATTCATGGTGTTTTTATGCTTATAAGACAACACACATTATTGGTGTCTGTATAATCATATATTCTGACTGTGAATAAAGTAGTAATAAGGGTATTAGCTT
Organism: Rhinella marina; assembly: GCA_900303285.1. NCBI lineage: Eukaryota > Metazoa > Chordata > Amphibia > Anura > Bufonidae > Rhinella > Rhinella marina. The sequence continues at coordinate 11,237 of ONZH01016776.1, read as the reverse complement.
TCTGAATAGATCTCAGTGTGGTGAAACTATAGTGTATGTGATACTTACTGGCTAGCACACAGCTCCTGGACAAAGCTCTGTCCTCAGCCTGCTGTCTAGCCCTGTCAGTCAATGGGAGGGGGCGTGTGCATAGCACAGGGGGTTTTACATAGCAGTGCTCAGAATATTCAGCCCCAACTCTGAGAGCTCGAATCGCTCATTTGCATATAAATAAAAACGCTGATTTCTCTGCAGCTATTTATCATTCAGACAAAAGAAAGGTACAGTTTTAATCAGCATGATGAGTTCTTCCAGCCAGTATGTTTGGTTTAATAGGGTTGATCCTAGTGACAGAGCTGCTTTAAATGTACTCCCGGTTTTGAGCACATCATCAAATATAATAAATGCACGGTACGTTACCATTCCATAGCAATACATAGAGATGTGGTCAGACAGGGATACAATTGTAGCATATAAGCCAAAAACAAATAAGTAACAACGAAAGAGCACTGAGTGAATCAAACATACAGACCGAGTCCAGTGGGGTTGAAAACCCCGATATACGTTTCACCTCGCTTCCTCTTGGGGGCGCGTCAGTCTGAGCTATGCCCATGCTATATATACCCTACAGGTTGCCCCTTCTTCCAAATTATCAAGCAAACATTCACTTCAGGGAGATACCAATAGGCCATATGTAGTTGAAGGTGACGTCTCATAAGATGGTGGCAAAATCCCGCAATATCTCTCAGGATCCCGTCTGAAATTTCAGACATGTGATCTAAACCCCTGGTATCCCCGTTTCGCAGACCCACCCGCATACTTCACTCACTAGACTGCGCCCGCGGCAACCCGAGAGGAGGAGAGTGGGACCAGCTCCGCAATCATTACATTGCGACAGTAGATCCCGCCCCCTCCCATCCATAACTGCAGGAACGCGGGCGTTATCTTTAAAGAGGGCAATATGCCCAGATCTTAACATAAATCAATACCCCATCGGTTAACTAGGGCCTGCAGGTGATGGCATCAGAGAACCAGAGCGAGAGCGATTTTGAAGTAGAGAACTGGAATGAAAGTGAATTTGAAGGCCACATTCGGGGAGCAGTTCCATAAGGTCGGCAGGTTCTCATGTCATGGCTCGGTCACAGGGGGGGTGTAGCACGCTGGGGGAGATGCCTTTTACGACACCTTGCAGAAGAACGATGAGAGACCCAACTTGTCCGGGGTACGAGCACCTCTGGCTGGATGCGAGGTGCGTTTGCTTCCCCGCTCCGGAAGGCAAAGTCCCTTCTCTTCACATTCTTGCTGGCTTGTTTTTATTGCTGAGTAGTGCTTGGGGCTCTCCTGACTTCCAAGCCCAGCAGAGGCTCTATGGCTGAGGCCACGTGTTGAAGGCACTTGCCGCTGCCTACCCTGGAAGCTAAGAAGCAGGAGTGGGGCTCTCCTGACTTCCCAGCCCAGCAGCAGTTCCCCTGGACACATCTCTGGTTGTACCTGAGGGTGTGTCTGCAAGTGGAGGCGGGTTGGGGGCTTTTCCTGGATCGGGGATGGCGTTGCTGGGGCAGTATGTCTGCTCCGTCTTCCTCCAATGCTGGTGAGGAGGCGGAGCAGGCTAACAGAATGCATGGTAAGCTGTCCGTGGCCTCTAAGGGAAAGACTGACAGCAGGGGAAAGTCGTCTGGAACCCAGGCTGGTCCAGCAGTGGTGGTCCAGTGTGGCCACTGCAAAAGTGGTTTGCAAGACCAAAAGTATGGGGATGGTTGTGCCGGGTCTTGATGGGGGTCAGCTAGCCACTACAAAAGTGGCTGGTGGACCGAATGTGGCCTCTTCAGTGGGGCCTGGTGTGACTGCTACACTTATAGGTGGGGTACCTCCTGTGGAAGCTGTACCTGGCAGAAGTTATGCCAGTGTCGCAGCTGCGGGCAGGAGGGGTGGACTTATCCTTCTGGATAAACAGGCATAGTCTGAGAGCATTCCGAGAGGGAAGCGGGGGCGAGACCACCTGGTCTTTACCTACATCTGGCCCTGGGAACGCTAGACGGAATGTAGTCTGTCTCAAGTGGAGAAGTGATGAAGCATGCCCAACAAGAAAGAGGGTGGCGGAGCTCCTGCTTTGGATGGGTTTCAGGGCAAATTACATTTGTGCCCTGATACATCCATATGGCACCCGGGAGTTTGACATTAGCTTTACCTGGCCAGAGGGTCTAGATGTCTTTTGGTCTGGGTATAAGCTAGTGAATAACCAGCCAGAATGGTGGGCCTTCTTTGCACAAGCAATAACCCACCAGAGTGAGGTCAAGATATCATGTAAGAATCAGGTAAGAACTTGGATAAGTTTGGCATTTGGTCGGGTGCCTGGACGTTTAATGTCAAACTTGGATGTTTGGGTAGTTTGGTTTCCCACGTCCCATCATCTGTCTTCCTCTGTCGTGATAGGATTCTGGTTTTCTACAGGGGGCAGCCTAAGCTCTGTCAAGTGTGGCAGCCCCACACAATCAGCAGCGGTGGAATGCTGACGAGTGATTGAGCTACAAATGGGGAGGTGTCTGGTATCAGACGTCCTCATGAAGGGACAGGAAATTCGTCTGATTAATTCAGGGGCGGACATACCGCCTGTGCAGCCGGTTCGGCTGCACAGGGGCCCAGGGCCGGAGGGGGGCCCTTTCTTACCGGCGGCAGGGAGAGATGAGAGCTTCCATTTCGGAAGCGCTCATCTCTATATTCATCTGTATCGCCGTCCTTAGGACGGCGATACAGATGGATAATGCGGGGCAAGGGAGGGAGAGGCGTCTCCCTTCCCCGTTCCTCTGATAGGCTGCAGGCACTAGGCCTGTAGCCTATCAGAGGCCAGCACAGGCGGCGCGATGACGTCATCGTGCCGCCTGAGCCGTACAGCGTGGGACACAGGCCGGAAGAGGCCTGCATCGCGTCGCTGACAGAGGCAAGGAGGTGAGTATAAATGTTAATTTTTTTCATTTAAGCTGGCACACAGTGGGGGCACTATGGGGGAGGAGCACTATGGGGGCCACTATGGAGGCCACTATGGAGGAGGAGCACAATGGGGGCACTATGGAGGGCACTATGGAGGAGGAACACTATGGGGGCCACTATGGAGGAGGAGCACTATGGGGGCACTATGGAGGGGGAGCACAATAGGGGCACTATGGAGGAGGAGCACTATAAGGGGCACTATGGAGGAGGAGAACAATGGGGGCACTATGGAGGAGGAATACTATGGGGGCCACTATGGAGGAGGAGCACTATGGGGGCACTATGGAGGGGGAGCACAATGGGGGCACTATGGAGGAGGAGCACTATGGAGGGCACTATGGAGGAGGAGCACAATGGGGGCACTATGGAGGGGGAGCACAATGGGGGGCACTATGGAGGGGGAGCACAATGGGGGCACTATGGTGGCCACTATGGAGGAGGAGCACTATGGGGGCACTATGAAGGAGGAGCACTATGGGGGCCCTATCATATATACTGGCTCACATGGGGGGGCACTCTGGAGGAGGAGGACCACTATGGGGGCTATATATATATATATATATATATATATATATATACACACACACATATATACTGGCACTATGGAGGGGGGGGATCACTATGGGGGCCCTATCTTATATGCTGGCAGACATGGGGGGCACTATGGAGAAGAGGGGGAGAGAAGCACTATTGTATAGGGGCACTAAGAGGGTTTTTTGGGCACATAGTAGGGGGCATTGGCACATATGAGGGCACTATGGGGACATTGGCTGGCTGGGGGCACTAATTATTTCTATTGGTGGGACTTTGGGGAGCACTATTATGGTGGGGGGCACAGTATCAGCTTATCACAGTTATTTTTGGGGAACATTTTGGTTATAATTTAGTGTCAGGACACTATTTCCTGGGTGCAGTTATTTTAATTACTGAAGGCGGTAGTATTTGAGGGGGACTGTTTCTGCAGTATAGTTTTGGGAAGCACAGCGGGCACAGTATTAGGGGTGGCAGGATGGGGAGTTCAAGAAGGTGGGAGAATGATGGAAAAGTAGGAAACTAAGATGTCTATTTGTCAAACTCCACAGAGAGAAGAGATGGCTGGAAGAAATCATCATGGCGGTCTGGTCTGAAAGGAGAAGATGAGGAAAGAGAACATCTACATCTAAGAAGACGTCACTGGATGTAAGAGGTATGTGGAGCTGTATTAGGTTACTTTCACATTTGAGTTAGTGATTCTGGCAGGTTGGTCCAGCAGAGAACAGCCTTCTGGAATTCACCGGCTCCGGCAATGCTGGATGCAGAATGCCCGCCGGCCCCATCAACTATAATGGGGTCAGTCAGAGATCTGGCCACAATCTGGCAAAAATGCAGAGAATCAGCGGGACACAAACTGCTGCACGCCTGAGTTTGTGTCCGGCCAATTTCTTGCATTCTCTGCCAAATCAGGTGGCTAGAGCGTAGTGCTGCATGTGTGAAAGTAGCCTTACCCTGTGTGTTTTGTATTGTTGTATGTAATGTTAGGACACCTTAGGTTATGTTGAGAATTTGGTTTGGGAAAGGCGGGGGGGGGGGGGGGGGCAGACACATTCCTTGCACAGGGGCCCTCTGCTGTCTGTATCCGCCCCTGGATTCATTTCTATGGTCCCCAAATTAAGTGGAACCGGAAGTGTCTCTTTCTGAGGGTCAAGCCTTTGAGGACTTCTTTCAGAACCAGGTATCCTTGGTGGATCTTTGTAGCACTAAGTCTGAGTGGTGAGAGATATTCAAAAAGAGGATGACAAAGTTCTACTGTCAGCTCTTGAACCTTAGGTCCCTGGACAGGTACCGCCTGTATCAGGGTCTGAGGAGGAAACTCGAGAATCTGGTCTTGGCTGGAGGAAGCCAAGAGGTGATCTTCAGAGTTAAAACTTTGCTCAAGAGGTGCCAGTATGATAGGCACACATCTTTGGTTTTTGAGAGGGATTTTGGGAAGTGACGCTCGCCTGACAATTACAGAAACTGTTGTATGTCAGTGAATTGCAACCTGGTAACAGGACTGATTGATAGTACAGGATCTCTGAAAAGGTCCAGATCAGGGATCCTGGATGTCGTCAGATCCTTTTACTTGTGCCTCTTGGGGGAAGAGGGCTCTAGATCGGGGCAGGATGTCGGCTTTCCTGGCTGAAACTGTCCGTGAGACAGGAGTAGAGCTTGCTCTTAACGTTTTGGTGGAAGTGATCAGGGAAGGGGAATTTAGCCAAGCGATTAAAGGGCTTGCCCTCAAGAAATTGCAAGGGCCGGACAGCTTAACGTCCGAGTTTTTCAAGATCTTTAGGGACGCCTTGGTTCCCCTGTTGACTGAGGTCTTCAATGAGTGCCTATCCTCAGGCACTGTTAGGTCACTGAGGCACAAATAAAATAAATAAGCGACTCTGCCACTTGGCAGAGTCACTGGGGATCACTGGACCCAAACTCTGGGCAGCCGGACAATGACGATCGCTCCCGAAGGGCGAAATAATATAGGAGGCAAGATAACAAATAGTAAAGTAAACGCTTACATAAACACGTACTGCGCAACAGCGCTTGAGACTGGAGCCAGAGCTTTGGCTTCACAGATCTCCAGACGAGCGACGCCCACCGTGTACCCGTGCTCCAGGAGGGGGCTACGGCACGGCCGCAAGCGTGGCTTCCAAACACTCAGAGTGAGTATACGTTTACACAAACACGTACTGCACAACAGCGCTTGAAACTGGAGCCAGAGCTTTGGCTTCACAGATCTCCAGACGAGCGACGCCCACCATGTACCCGTGCTCCAGGAGGGGGCTACGGCATGGCACGAAAAGACAGACAGTGAAGCAGGTACGTGGAACCACGCACCAGTGCAAGAACGCACACAAACACTCAATACACCATTCAGTGTCAGATAGCAAATGGACCGGACCATATGGCAGTCGCACATGAACAACAAGGCACCGGCCCTGCCCAGCAGAAGCTCAGGGTTTAAATAGTAGTGAGCTAATTGGCAGAGGCGTAGTTACTGACATACTTCCTGCGATCGCCTGGCGGAAGTGACCTCACCAGAGGTCTCAAGGGCAGGGCGTGGTGCCTGACATACTTCCTGTGAACGCCTGGCGGAAGTGACATCACCAGAGGTCTCAAGGAGCTGGCGCATGACCACTTCCTGTGCCGGAACTTGTTCACTGCAGTAGGACTGTGGGCGCAAGGATATTGCACTGAGATTTGCCCGTGCCCCTTAACCAACACCCGCAGCCCGGGAGGGCAAGCGACTGCGTGCACGACATCGATGCACGTGCCTTACAGGACCCCCCCCTGCTGGCACCCCCTCCTCCTCCAAAAAGCCGCAATAAGATCTGGCGCATTAAGATTACTTTCTGGCTCCCAAGAACGTTCTTCAGGCCCAAACCCAACCCAGTCCACTAAGTAGGACGTGGTACCTCGTATGGTCCTAGAGTCAAGAATCTCCCATACCTCATACTCAGCCTCAACAGCTTCAGTTTCCTCTTGTACCGGAGGAGAGAATCTATTGAGTCGTACCGGTTTTAGAAGCGACACATGGAAAGAGTTCACGATTCTCCAGGACCGAGGCAACTTAACACGATAGGACCCACCCAGGACCGCAGGACCCGAAAAGGAACGAGGTGCGAACTTCAGGGAGGCCACACGAAGCCGGATAAATCTAGAAGATAACCAAACCAGATCTCCAGGCTCAAACTCAGGACTACTAGAATGTCTACGGTCAGCTTGCTGTTTTATCTTAGCTTTAGCAGCTGTCAAAGATGACTGAGTTTGTTGCCATACCTCTTGTAGATGAGAAGCGAAGTCTGCTACGGCGGGCACCTCCGCTGTGACGGCCATTGGTAAAGGAAGGCGAGGATGTTGCCCATTCTGAACAAAAAAGGGGATCTTACCAGTCGCATCGGAAACAGAGTTATTAGCGGCAAACTCTGCCCATGCCAATAGTTCAGACCAATTGTCATGTCTTGCCGAAATGAAATGACGAAGATAGATCTGAAGAGAATGATTCACTCTTTCCGCTAAGCCATTGGTCTGGGGATGAAAGGCCGAAGAGAGATCTACTTCAACTCCCAGCAAATGACACAATTCCCTCCAGAACCTGGCAGCGAACTGAGGACCTCTGTCCGATACAATACTTCGAGGCAGACCATGCAGATGAAAAACATGGCGAAAAAACAGTTCCGCCAGACGAGGAGCGGAGGGCACCTCCGGTAGGGCGACAAAATGGCACGCATGAGAAAACAGATCTGTCACTACCCAGATCACAGTATTTCCCTCAGAACGGGGAAGCCCCGTCAGGAAGTCCATGGCTATGTCCTGCCAAGGACTCTCTGGGACTTGCAAAGGCATTAATAACCCCGATGGTTTCTGACAGGATGGTTTGTTACGGGCACATGTGGTACACCCCTGAGTGAATGCACGTATATCCCGACCGAGACCCGGCCACCAGTAGTATCGTGAAATGAGTTCCACTGTTCTTTTGGGACCTTGATGCCTGGCCAGCCGAGAAGTATGCCCCCAGGAGAGAATCTCCTGTCTGCGAGAATCCGGCACATAAGTCTTGCCAGGAGGCAACTGACGCAGATCAATTGGGTTTAGAGGCAACAACTTCTTAGGTGGAATCATAGCACGTAATTCCGGTTCAGTTCCGTGGGCATCGAAAGAGCAGGACAGAGCGTCCGCCCTTACATTCTTGTCCCCGTTAACAAAGTGTAGAACAAAATTGAAATGGGAAAAGAAGAGTGCCCACCTCGCCTGCCTAGAATTTAGCCTTTGCGCAGATTGTAAATATAACAGATTCTTATGATCAGTGAAAATCTGGACTGGGAATAGGGCCCCTTCAAGAAGATGTCTCCACTCTTCTAGGGCCAGTTTAATCGCTAATAGCTCACGATCCCCAATACTATAATTTCGCTCTGCAGGATTGAAAGCTTTGGAAAAGAATCTGCAAGACAATTTTGTCCCCTTGCCATCTTTCTGGTACAGAAAGGCTCCAGCCCCCACAGAAGATGCGTCTACCTCTACAAAGAAGGGACGCTGGGGATCGGGGCGGTGAATCACCGTTGCAGATGAGAAAGCCTCTTTAAGGGCAGCGAAAGCGCGCTCCACCTCCGGCGTCCATTTCCGGGGGTTAGCGCCCTTTCGTGTCAGGGCCGTGAGAGGGGACACTAAAGACAAGAAGTGAGGTATAAAACGCCTGTAGTAGTTAGCGAAACCAAGAAACCTCTGCACCGCCTTCAAAGACTGTGGCTTTGGCCAAGACATAATGGATCTGAACTTGTCTGGATCCATCTGGAATCCCTATCCAGATACAATGTATCCAAGGAATGGTAACCGAGTTTTTTCGAATTCACATTTCTCAAGTTTTGCATAGAGGTGGTTACTTCGGAGACGACGCAATACCTCCTTTACCATGCATCTATGAGAAGACAAATCAGCGGAAAATATAAGAATGTCATCCAGATACACTACCACGGCAGTGGTCAAGAGATCTCTAAAAATGTCGTTGAGGAAGTCTTGAAACACTGCTGGAGCGTTACAAAGTCCGAATGGCATTACCAAATATTCGTAATGACCGTCTCTGGTGTTGAATGCGGTCTTCCACTAATCTCCTCTCCCAATTCGGATCAAATTGTACGCTCCACGCAGGTCTAATTTAGTGAAGACCGTAGCACCTTGAAAGCAATCGAACAATTCGGAGATGAGTGGAAGAGGGTACCTGTTTTTTACTGTGATGTCATTCAATCCCCTATAATCTATGCATGGACGTAAAGTCCCGTCCTTTTTTACCACAAAAAAGAAGCCTGCCCCTGCGGGAGAATTAGATTTTCAGATGAATCCCTTCTCAAGGTTCTCCTTGATATAAGCTGACATGGCCTCAGTTTCGGGTAACGAAAGAGGGTACACTCTACCACGGGGGGGGGGGGGGTGTAGCCCCCGGAATCAGCTCAATGGTGCAGTCATATGAGCGATGTTCAGGTAAAGTGTCTGCTCCTTTCTTACTAAAGACGTCGGCGAATGCAGCATATTGGGGAGGTAACCCCTGAAGCTCTGCAGCGATGGGCAGGGACTTCACAGGAGTCACTCTAGTCATACATTTAGTTAGACAGTGTGCACCCCACTCTTTGACCTCACCAGAAATCCAGTCCAGTATAGGGGCATGCAACCTCAGCCATGGAAGACCAAGAAGAATGGGATCAATGGACTGAGGTAAGACCAGGAGCGATAAAGTCTCCCTATGTAAAGCTCCTACCTGGAGCACTATAGGGACTGTCTCATGTGTAATACAAGTGTCTAACTTGGAGCCATCCACCACAGATATACTTATACTGGAAGAGAGTGGTTTGGTCGGAATTCCGAGTTTCTGGGTCAATTTAAGGGAAATAAAATTGCCCGAAGCTCCGGAATCAATGAAGGCCCTGGAGGGTATGGTCCTACCATTAACCTCGATTAGAACCGAAAATGTACATTTTGTGGAGGTTTGTGCAATTCCACCTAGAGAGGTACCTCCAACAGTCTCTAGGTGTGCCCTTTTCCTGACTTTTGAGGACATTGGGGAGCATAGCGGCCTTGTCCCCTACTAAAATGACAGGTCACTTCACGTCTACGAGGACGGACTCTGTCTACCTCCATTGGTTCCCCCCGGGGAATTAAGGGTTGAGAGAAGGCGGGAGCGAGTTGAATTCGCCTTCTCACCTGCGCTTGCTCATGGCAGCGTTCAGACAGACGACGATCGATCCTAGTAGCTAGGTCGATAAAACCACTGAGAGTGTTAGGCCTCTCTCTACCAGCTAACTTGTCTTTAACGGAAGGGCTTAGACCTGCTTCGAAGATAGTGAGTAGTGGAGCATCCGGCCACGCGAGCTCTGACGCCAAGGCCTGGAATCGGATTGCAAACTGAGCAACCGACTCCGTTCCCTGGCATAATCCCAGTATACTGGAACCGGCAATGACCTGCGGATCTGGACCCTGAAATACTTCCCCGAAACTGGAGAGGAAGTGGGGTAAAGAAGTGACGCAAGCATCTACCCTTTCCCATAGTGGGGTCGCCCAAGCCAGCACCTGCCCTGATAGCAGAGAGATAATGAACGCCACCTTGGTCTGGTCGTCCAAGAAGCTCTCCGGATTTAACTGGAACTGGATTTGGCATTGGCTTAGGAAACCTCTACACTCCTGTTTACCACTAAATCGTGAGGGAAGGGGTAATTTAGGCGGTCGGTTGAAACAGAAACCCGGGCGTCAGCAGAGGCAGCAGTAGTATTAGCCGCGATTACGGCGTGCTGCTCCAAAGCCTGCAACCGACCGTCTAGTGTGGAAAAGAAATCTGCATTATGCCCCGAAAAGGCGGCAGCCCGTTGCTCCATCTCCTGCATGCGCTGTTCCCACTGCTTTACATACGCCTGCATGGATGGAGTAATCGGGTTCGACATTGCGCCGGCGGATCCCTGGCCGGTGCCTACTGTTAGGTCACTGAGGCACAAATAAAATAAATAAGTGACTCTGCCACTTGGCAGAGTCACTGGGGATCACTGGACCCAAACTCTGGGCAGCCAGACAAAACGATCACTCCCAAAGGGTGATATAATATAGGAGGCAAGATAACAAATAGTAAAGTAAACGCTTACATAAACACGTACTGCGCAACAATGCTTGAGACTGGAGCCAGAGCTTTGGCTTCATAGACCTCCAGACGAGCGACGCCCACCGTGTACCCGTGCTCCAGGAGGGGGCTACGGCACGGCCGCAAGCGTGGCTTCCAAACACTCAGTGATACACACCACACGAAAAGACAGACAGTGAAGCAGGTACGTGGAACCACGCACCAGTGCAAGAACGCACTCAAACACTCAATACACCATTCAGTGCCAGATAGCAAATGGACCAGCCCATATGGCAGTCACACATGAACAACAAGGCACCGGCCCTGCCCAGCAGAAGCTCAGGGTTTAAATAGCAGTGAGCTAATTGGCAGAGGCGTGGTTACTGACATACTTCCTGTGAACGCCTGGCGGAAGTGACCTCACCAGAGGTCTCAAGGGCAGGGCGTGGTGCCTGACATACTTCCTGTGAACGCCTGGCGGAAGTGACATCACTAGAGGTCTCAAGGAGCTGGCGCATGACCACTTCCTGTGCCGGACCTTGTTCACTGCAGTAGAACTGAGGGCGCAAGGATATTGCACTGAGATTTGCTCGTGCCCCTTCACCAACACCCGCAGCCCAGGAGGGCAAGCGACGGCGTGCATTACGTCGATGCACGC